>OY725496.1:600000-794944 GCA_963281255.1 Aphrocallistes beatrix
CTGTAGTCCTGTGAAATGGATAGAACGGAGATAATTGTGTTCTGTATTGAATGTGTGAATTGTGCTATTAAGCTGAACGAGAACAAATATCTGATTTTTGAATAGTTTGATATCTTCTGGATATGTTAGTTTGTCTTTTCCGAAATTCTTAACAAATGTCAGATCTAGTTTCAACACTTCGATTCTGTTATGTCCAAAATTACAAATATACACAAATTCATTAAGTACGCACAGACCTCTTGGATTCTTAAGCTGAATAAAATTCTCACCTTCTAAGCTAGTACTCTTCACAAACTCTCCAGTTTTAGCAAACTTAGAAATTACTGAATTAGACAGACTTGAGACAAATATGGATTCTCCAGATAGACAGATACGAGAAGGGTTATTAACCTTTTCACCCCCAAATTTTCTAAGAAAATCTCCTTTAGAAGTATAGATAAATACTAAGTCCTTATTGTGATCAATAACAAAGACTTCGTTACTCATATTGTCAATAGATATACATAGTGGATTAATAACTTCTCCTTCACCGTATCCTTTCTTCACCTTCATGACAAGAGGTTCTCGTCTCTTACAATACTCCACTGTTTCTATTTCTCTCAAATGCATCCTCTTTACACAATCAGAAAACTCTACATTATTTATGACAAACTTTAGAGTAGAAACTTGATCTAAATCCGCTTTTTTCTCAGTCAACTCTTTAATGTCATCATCCCACGTTTTAATTACGTTTTCTTTGTTTCTGGTAGCCAAATTCATTTTCAACACTTCTTTGGTTGCTCTTCTGATCACTTCCAGTTGCTCTATCGCTTCTGACAGTTCCTGATGCTGCTGGTAGAGTTCTCTCATCTTCTTCACTCTCTCAAGAAGAGACACTCTTCGTGTTTCGAGGAGAGAATGGAAGTGAGAGAACTTCTCTTCTATTTCCTGTGTCAAAGCATCGAACCGATCCAATCCCTCCAAACCTCCTCCAATTCCTTCACGCGTAGCCATTCACTCAATAGAACTCAATAATGATTATAATGTGACATATCTAACTGAGATGTGGAAGATATGCAACTACAATATTTGATGAACAATTATTTTATAATATAATAGAGTAGACTGCATTTGCTTCAATGTTCACTCTCCTAAAATAGACATTCTGAAAAGTGGACAACTTTCCACAACAGATTAACCGCATTGAACGATAGAAATTTACTAAAAGTTAAGCCATCCTCGAGAAGCGGCATTCCTATATCTCATTAGAAATTTGTGATTATGGTAGAATTGTGACATTTAGCTTTTCTCACTCAAATGCCTTACGGTTCAACCTGTTTAATCTTAACTTGATAATCATCGCCACCCAATTGTGGCACGCGACACAGTTGTTTGGGATGATTATAAAAGGGACGAACCAAACTCAGATTCTAACTAAATGGTCAATAAAAAATGTTAGATTCAAAATGTAACACATTTTCAAGTCATTATATATCCCAACATGAGGCATAATAAAAGCGGGAAGCGGCTTTGAATTTCGTGGGATGCAATAGAAAAGTATTATACATGTACCTCAAAAATACGGGACATAATGAAGAAATTTTCCAAAAATGGGACGTTTGACGGTTGGCTTTCATACATTTGAGTAAGAGAAATTGAATCTCACGATTCAAAGGATAATAACTGAATTCCACAATACAAAACTATCCATGGTTATGTTAAATAAGAATCTCATTAATCTACGCAACAGCAGAGGTGTTGGCTAGACACTCTCAAGAGAGGGGGCATATTTTAAAAATATATCGTCCTTAAAGGTGGTCTGCGCAATTTGCCCCTCCCCCCGGGAAAAATGTTTATATCTCATATGTTTACATCTGGATACTGCTGGGGTTTTTTTGTCTCGAATTATTTTCACATAATTTATCTTTTATTGAGGTAAATATACATCGCAGGGTTCTGGGGAGCGCTATAAGCCCACTAGTGGTGTCCAGAGACTTTGACCGTGGAGGCTAACAACATTTATTTTATAACATGCACAGATTCATCGAAGTTTGCATAAACTGTATAATTTCGCACATTTTCGTACATTTAATCCTAACGGGTGGACCCACTGTGCATTGGTCTCAAGTGACCCGCCTCAGGTGGGTTAGACCCGCATTAGGAGGTCGAACTTGGGGGTGGAACGGTCAAAACAAGCAAATGTTAGGCTGTCATGGAGGCTTGCTCTAAGAAAAAGACACATATACCGATTTGTAACCATTTTTAAAGTCAGTAGAACAAAAATGCATACTCATTTTTTCATAAATTGGTATGATATTCAAAAAAACTATCATTTGAACTGGCAACCCTCGCATTCTCTTATTGAAGTGGCTATTGACACAGACTGGTCGGAGACAATAGCCTCACCCTATCACCCTACAAATATTCAATTTCCAATTTGTTGTTTAGCTTTCAATCCACATTAATTTATGTCTCAAACCTCTCCATTCTCCAAGAAATGCATGGGTGGAGCTGGAGCTGCAGACAATCCTTGCTGACTCAGTTCATGGTAGACTCATCCACTGAACTCACTCCTGACACTAATGCCACTGCTCAGCTCAGAACCAGGAACTCACTCCCTCTCAGGACGACGGACAGTCGCAGTCCAGAGTGAATGGACGTCAGTTCTGAGAAGAAAAGCTTGTGGCAAGGGACAGGAAGTGTTTTGTAGCATGTCTCGTCTGTACCGGCGAGAGGAACACACTGGTACAGGACTGACATGTATACGGCCCTGGTTCTATAAATTAATAAAATTGCATCAATAACGCGAAAGAAAGAGAGAGAGAGAATGGAGTTAAAATTAAATAATTGTGTTACTTATTAAATTTGGTGAAATGTTTCCTATCACGAATTACCATTAAAATACTCGCCCGCCCTAAATGATTTAATAGAAAATGAGTTAGCAAAATCTAGTGTCATTTTATTAAGCATCGTGGGAAACTTCCCAACTCCGAAGATTGAAATAATTTAAATTTTAAATACAGTCGACTCCGCTTATTAGGTTTACATCGGTCAGAGGACATTTTGCCCCGATTAAGCAGAAAACCCTATTAACCGAAAATATTTTGCATTTGCTTCTGTGTGAGAGCTATTCCGGTCCTGCCAAAAGTGGCCTGATTAAGCGTTTGACCCGATTAAACAGTGACCCTATTAAGCGGAGTCGACTGTATAATGAGAATGCCATGTTTTACATTTAGTCTGGAAAGACACCGTAGCCAAATTATAATTATATATATTATCCCGGGGATGGCTCGCGTCCTCGACGGACGGGCCTGTGAACTGGAATGCTTGTTAGAGCACTAAATCTGAACTAAATAAGAAACAAAATATTTCAACACAAAGTGAGAGCAAATATAAAATTAATTTGTAAGAAACAAGTAAAAAGGAAAATATCTAACTTCAATTCTAAGATATAAATTAAGGTCTGGGGAGCATACCACAGAAATGAAAATAAAAGAAAAGAAAACTCTAATAAATACTGGGAACTGATTAACAAAGAATTTTATAAATAAATCAGTAAATTTGGAAGCATTTGTAATCCAGCTGGTTAATGACGGCAATATGCTGCCGATTATTGATAGCAATACCTTGAGGTAGAAATAGAAATCCTTCTCCTAGTGTCTCTACACATTCTCCTGAAGGATTGAATACTTTCAAACAACCAGCTTTATAGTCACTAACTATAAAGTTACCTTTATTGTCAATTGTGAAGAACAAAGCGATAGATATCTGACTCTGTAGTCCTGTGAAATGGATAGAACGGAGATAATTGTGTTCTGTATTGAATGTGTGAATTGTACTATTAAGCTGAACAACAAATATCTGATTATTGAATAGTTTGATATCTTGTGGATATTTTAGTTTGTTTTCTCCGAAATTCTTAACAAATGTCAGATCTAGTTTCAACACTTCGATTCTGTTATGTCCATTATTACAAATATACACAAATTCATTATGTACGCACAGACCTCTTGGATTCTTAAGCTGAATAGCATTCTCACCTTCTAAGCTAGTACTCTTCACAAACTCTCCAGTTTTAGCAAACTTGGAAATTAAGGGACTTGATAGACTTGACACAAATAGGAATTCTCCAGATAGACAGATACCATAAGGTCCACTCAACTGCTTTTCTCCAAATTTTCTTATAAAATCACCTTCAGAAGAAAAGACAAATACCCAGTCCATATACCAATCAACAACAAACACTTCGTCACTTGCATCATCAATAGATATACCACGTGGAGTAATAACTTCTCCTTCACCAAATCCTCTCTTCCCCTTCATGACAAGAGGTTCTCTTCTCTTACTATACTCCACTGCTTCTATTTCTCTTAAATGCATTCTCTTTACACAATCAGAAAACTCTTCACTATTGACGACAAAACTTAGAGTAGAAACTTGATCTAAATCCGCTTTTTTTCTAGTCAATTCTTCAATCTCATCATCCCACATTTTAATTGCGTTTTCTTTTTTTCTTGCAGCTAAATTCATCTTCAACATTTCATTAGTCGCATTTTTGATTCCTTCCAACTGTTCTATCGCCTCGGACAGTTCCTGATGTTGCTGGTAGAGTTCTCTCATCTTCTTAACTCTCTCAAGAAGAGACACTCTTCGTGTTTCGAGGAGAGAATGGAAGTGAGAGAACTTCTCTTCTATTTCCTGTGTCAAAGCATCGAACCGATCCAATCCCTCCAAACCTCCTCCAATACCTTCACGCGTAGCCATTCACTCAATAGAACTCAATAATAATTATAATGTATACATATCTAGTTGAGATGTAATTAAATACAAATATTATTCTTAATAGTGCCTAAATAGATATCTAATTACTACAGTATTTGGTGAATAATTATATTATAGTAGAATAGACTGAATTCTCCTTTATTGAATCATTATTGACTAAAATTAACAGTACAGTCAGCTAGGACATAATGTGGAAATATCATGTAAAAACGGGACAATCGTTGAAATTAGTTACATGGTCATAGATGCATTGCGGCATGTAAAGCCATAGTCATTATTATAAATTGGGTTAGTTCTATGACGCAGAGATGGAAATATGTAGACTTTTCAGGGTCCAAACCCGAATCTATTGATGAGCTTAAACCCGACTATATTCCATACATCACACACGTATTGTATACATGCTAACTTGATCCATGATAAAAGCAGGACGTAGCTTTGAATTTCGCGGGATATGACGGAATGCAATAGAGAATTATAATATATGGAATCCTAAAAGTGGTCATAATGAGAAAATTTCTTTAAAAAATGGGACCGCGTGAAAATGAACTCAATACAAGAGTGTGAAAAGCGGGACATCCTGCCAAAAACTGGAAAGTTGTTATGTACATATGATATCTGTACATAGCAAGATATTATGCATTGTTACTCACTAAAATACTGTTGATAGTGAAATATAAGCACTGCAAGTATGTGTTTCCTGTGGGAGACTGATTCAATTTGAATGGAACCTAAATAGGGATGTCCAGGGGGAAGGCAGCGAGGGTACCACCTCCCCCCGGGCGAGATCCATATTATTATATTTTAAAGTTAAAGGTCTCTCATTTTTCTGTGGTGTTTGTACTTAAAGCACCATAGCTCGCAAAAACAGATTCGAATTTCGATTCAGCAGCTTAGGTGGGAGCTAAGATCATTCTGCATCGATTCCCGTCAAAAAATTGAAAAAGGCTGCTATGCCTAGAATCGTTATAAATGCCTCTCCTGCGTATACGGATACAGCAATTGAGTTCGCAGGAGAATAGGAAAGCAGCGAAAAAGTGTCCGGAAATGTCGAAGATGGTTACGATAAAAGCATTATCTGTGAAGAAATCTTTCAAAAACAGAGGTTGATCTACTAACAGTGCCATTACGCCTTCACATATGACTATCATTACACTGGTGTAGCATATGAAACCCAGTGCAGCGATAAATTTCCCATCTCCACCTCGTACCGAGAGGGCAATGACGAGGATGAAGGAGAGTAGGAGGAGGAACAGGAAATAGCCAGCTGTGAGGACACGAGTGATGTCTTTGATTAAATTAGAGATAATATTGTGCCACTAGTACAAGAAACTTTAAAGTATAAATTTTATCAATACATAGAGGTGCCCCCTAACCAAACTTTCAGAGGAATAAATAGTTTCTCATACATGCCAACTGTCCCGTTTTTGGCGGGGCATCCGATTTTTTAACTCTTTTATTGAGCTAATTTTCACAAGTATCCAGTTTTAAAATGAAATTTCTCCATTATGTCCCACTTTTTGAATTCGATGTATAATACTTTTATATTGCGTCCCCCAAATCACGCGAAATTCAACGCCGCGTCCAGTTTTTTTCATGACTCAAGTTACCATGTATGGTTTCTACTACTACTATACATTCTTGTTTATTATTAATTTAGTGAAACATATGGTTAATATCATAAATTATCATCAAAAATACTTTTCGGGAAAATTGTTTCCAAAAATATGGATTATAATTGAACTTTTGAGAAAAAACTTAAGGATACCTGGGGAAATTTGTGTGGAAACTTTATTATTAAAAGGAGCTTCATTAATGCACTGGCTTAGGCAAGAGTTTAAAAAGTTTTCAAACAAACTCTTCAGATTAGAAATCAGTTTTTGAAAAATATTCCAGAATAATTCAAATTGACAAATGCCAATTAGAATGTTCAATGTATAAGAATACAAGTACACTCAGGAATTCATAAAACTCAAACAAACCTTATTGTTTTAAGCAAAATAAAATCGTTAAAAGCCATACTTAGGTACGTAGGTATATTATAATATATATGAAATACCTTCAGAAAATCAAAATATTATTCCTATGTACCAAGTAGAGTAGGTTGGACTCAGGGACACTTTTCAGACTCCGATACGAACCCGAATCTGAATCATTATTTGAGTCGAAACCCGATTATATTCTACTACGTACGTTTATCTCAAACTCGATCTCACTCGCAGCAAATAGATAATTATTAATGCATTTATAGACAGAATTGTGCAAATATGTTCTTACATCGATGTTAGAATTTATTATATTTTACAAATGCCACAAAAAAACTTAAATTAGGAATCTTATCTGCCTCTTCGGAGGAATAATAAACCCGAAAGAACATTACATTTGTGTTATATAAAAACAAGAATAATTTCACATGAGCTGACATAGAGTACAAATAAATAGATTTGTGAAAAAAGTCAAAAGGTAAATTAATTACTATTCTAACATAAAATTAAGGTTTGGAGAAGATATCACAGAAAGAAAATGCAATTAATAAAACTAACAAATATTAAGAACTAATTAACGAAGAATGTAATAAAATAAGTTAGTAAATTTGGAAGCATTTATAATTCAGCTGATTAACAACAACAATACGTTGTAGATTATCCATAGCGACACCTGCAGGTAGAGATAGAAATCCTTCTCCTAGTGTCTCTACACATTCTCCTGAAGGATTGAATACTTTCAAACAACTGTCTTCAAAGTCACTAACTATAAAATTGCCTTTATTGTCAATTGTGAAGAAGAAAGCGTGAGATATCTGACTCTGCAGTCCTGTGAAATGGATAGAACGGAGATAATTGTGTTCTGTATTGAATGTGTGAATTGTACTATTAAGCAGAACGAGAACAAATATCTGATTTTTGAATAGTTTGATATCTTCTGGATATTTCAGTTTGTCTTCTCCGAAATTCGTAACAAATGTCAGATCTAGTTTCAACACTTCGATTCTGTTATATCCTCTATTACAAATACACACAAATTCATTATGTACACATAGACCTCTTGGACTCTTAAGCTGAATAGCATTCTCACCTTCTAAGCTAGTAATCCTCACAAACTCTCCAGTTTTAGCAAACTTGGAAATTACTGAACTTGATGAATTTGAGACAAATATGAATTCTCCAGATAGATAGATACCATAAGGTGAATCCAACTGTTCATCCCCAAATTTTCTTAAAAAATCAGCTTCAGAAGAAAAGACATATACTAAGTCATCATACCAATCAACAACAAACACTTCGTTACTTGCATCGTCAATAGATATACCCTTCGAATTAATAACTTCTCCTTCTCCAAATCCTCTCTTCACTTTCATAACAAGAGGTTCTCTTCTTTTAAAATACTCCACTGCTTCCAATTCTCTCAAATGCATTCTCTTTACACAATCAGAAAACTCTTCACTATTTATGACAAACTTCAGAGTAGAAACTTGATCTAAATATGTTTGTTTTCCTGTCAACGTTTTAATGTCATCATCACACGTTTTAATTACGATTTCCTTGCTCCGTGCAGCCAAATTTATTTTCAACATTTCATTGGTTGCTCTTCTGATCACTTCCAGTTGTTCTATCGCTTCTGACAGTTCCTGATGCTGCTGGTAGAGTTCTCTCATCTTCTTCACTCTCTCAAGAAGAGACACTCTTCGTGTTTCGAGGAGAGAATGGAAGTGAGAGAACTTCTCTTCTATTTCCTGTGTCAAAGCATCGAACCGATCCAAACCCTCCAAACCTCCTCCAATACCTTCACGCGTAGCCATTCACTCAATAGAACTCAATAATAATTATAATCTGCATATCTAGCTGAGATGTAATTAAATATGAAATTTATTCCTAATAGTGTCTAAAGAGATATCCAGTTACAGTACTTGGTGCAGACAATTATATGATAGTAGAGTAGACTATTCTCTTTTATATAATCACCATTGACCCCACAATTACGTAAAAACACAATCAGTAAGCGTGAAAATTAATCTTTAAATTACGACCTTTGTTCCATCCTAGAATTCAGTTGGCTACGATTCTGCTTGTAAGGTAGGACAATTTATTAATTAACAACTACGATTCTATCCGAGCATCTCTATGTCCAGATATTCTATGCTTTACTGACTGAGATTTAGAAATAGTTGTAATAATGATTGAATTGCTTTATGATCAATTGTTTACACTGGGTTATGAAATTATATTTTGAAACATTTCCAATTTGACTCAATGATAACAATCACGCGTTGCAGATCATAGGACTCTGGCAGGTAAAGGTACAGTCTTACCACTTTATTCATAGACAGTTCAAGTATATATAATAGTTCTCTGTTGTAGGGAAGGAGAGGAGAACTATTATACATGTAAGCTACGCAGAGGCAGCGCGAGAGGGTCGCAGGAGTAGTAATATCTTTTTTGTTTTACTTACATATTTTTACAATTCTGGATATATTCTAAGCGGTATACAGAATTCATTGCACTAAATAATGTTGAAATATTCAAAATACACCTGAATCAATATTCAAATTTCAAAGTTTACAAATATCTTTAGCAATCGATCAAATATCAAAAATAATTTTGATATGCAGTTGAGGATCCGCGATCTCATCGCGAGGGTTTGCCATCCATGTGCAACCTCCGAGTATAAACTTGGTGCTGCTTCTCTATGGAACCGAAAAAGCTAGACATGATGAGAAATTTTCATTTAAAAAAGGGACTCTCGTGAGAAATAGCCAATAGAAGAGCGAGAAAAGCGAGACGGTTGTTATGTATGATATCGGTTCATGGATAGATATTATACATTGTTAACCTGCCATAATAATGTCTAAAGAGATATCCACATTTTTTGGTGGACGAGATATCCACATTTTTTAGTGGACCACTTCCACCTCATATGGGAGTCTGTACACTTACGTATTATTTTATTGTATATCATCTCTATACTCAATTATATTGCCTCATTTGACAACACTAATTACATTAATTAATATTTGGATGAGATGTCTTGTGTCGCGCCTGGCTTTACTTCCAATTACAGAGGAGTAGAACACTCCATGAAGTTTTTTTTAATTTACCAAAAAGATGGTGCTCTTCGTGAAAATGGTATCGAGCCATTCCAAGAGCTGTGTGATGACTCTAAAACAACAATATTCCAAAGGTGAGTGGTCTCTTAAGACTTAAGTAATGTAATGATTCTAGAATCATGCATATACTAAAGTTTGTTAGAAACAATTGACTGAATTTAAAAGATTACAAAAAAGTGTTTACCTTCCCCCAATTTACGTAGTGAATGCAATCCTCGTTACTCCAAAAACATGTGCATAAGAGCCTTATTTTATTTGGAAAATGCAATTTATTTAAAAGTGTCCCTAATTGACATCGTAAAGCCTGCTGGCTATCAGCTTAGAAAGTCAGGGTTTGGGAAGGATAACACATTAAGAAAATAAAATAAAATAAACTCAAACAAATATTGGGAACTAAGTAGTAAAAAATGGTACAAATGGGTTAGTAAATTTGGAAGCATTGGTAATTCAGCTCGTTGATAATAATAATACGTTGTTGATGATCGATAGCGACACCTCTAGGTAGAGATAGAAATCCTTCTCCTAGTGTATCCACATATTCTCCTGAAGGATTGAATACTTTCAAACAACCAGCTTCTCTGTCACTAACTATGAAATTACCTTTATTGTCAATTGTGAAGAAGTAAGCGGTAGATATCTGACTCTGTAGTCCTGTGAAATGGATAGAACGGAGATAATTGTGTTCTGTATTGAATGTGTGAATTGTACTATTAAGTTGAACGAGAACAAATATCTGATTTTGGAATAGTTTGATATCTTGTGGATATTTTAGTTTGTCTTCCCCGAAATTCTTAATAAATGCCAGATCTAGTTCCAACACTTCGATTCTATTATGTCCAAAATTACAAATATACACAAATTCATTTTGTACGCACAGACCTCTTGGACTTTTGAGCTGAATAGCATTCTCACCTTCTAAGCTAGTACTCTTCACAAACTCTCCACTTTTAGCAAACTTGGAAATTACTGAACTTGATAAGCTTGAGACAAATATGAATTCTCCAGATAGACAGATACCATAAGACCCATTCAACCAATCTCCTCCAAATTTTCGAATAAAATCTCCTTCGGAAGAATAGACACATACCAAGTGTTTATAGTAATCAGCAACAAACACTTCGTTACTTGTATCATCAATAGATATACCATAAGGAGTAATTATTTCACCATCACCGTATCCTCTCTTCCCCTTCATGACAAGAGGTTCTTTTCTCTTGCAATACTCCACTGCTTCTATTTCTCTCAAATGCATTCTCATTACACAATCAGAACATTCTTCACTATTTACGACAAACTTCAGAGTATAAACTTGATTTAAATTCGATTTATTTTGTTTCAATTCTGCCGTTTTATCATCCCATAGTTTAATATTGTCATCTCTATCTCTTGTAATCAAGTTAGACTTCACCTTTCGTATCGATTCTTTAATCTCTTCCACCTCTTTTATTGCTTCGGACAGTTCCTGATGTTGCTGGTAGAGTTCTCTCATCTTCTTCACTCTCTCAAGAAGAGACACTCTTCGTGTTTCGAGGAGAGAATGGAAGTGAGAGAACTTCTCTTCTATTTCCTGTGTCAAAGCATCGAACCGATCCAATCCCTCCAAACCTCCTCCAATACCTTCACGCGTAGCCATTCACTCAATATAACTCAATAATAATTATAATGTGTACATATCTAGCTGAGATGTAATTAAATATGAATTATTATTCTTAATAATGTCTAAAGAGATATCCAATTACAGTATTTGGTGAATATTATATTATAGTCAGTAGATTGTAGTAATAATTATGTGCAGTGGAATCTACCAAATGGACTCCGAAAAGCGGACAACTTGCTACAACCAATAAACCTCTAGAAAAGCAACAAATTCATAAATAGTCTCCGAGAAACGTCATCCCTATAGAACAGACAAAAGCCATGTCCCCAATGTGTACGTTATTCCGGGACTCCACTGCAATCACTTTGATCGAAATTAACAGCACAACAACTAAGCGGGAAAAAATTAACCTTTGAGATATATGCATATCCGTAAGAAGAGGCGTAACGAGTGTGCGATACATGCGAAAGACCTCAACCCAATAATATGGGGGTAGGGCTTCCCTTTCCTTGCCCATTACCAGTTCCATCTGATTTATCATTAAGTTGGTGAAAAATATGGTTCATATCAGTAATTACAGTTAGAACGAAAAATATGAGTTTCTTAGGGAAGAGCCTCCGTCCACCGCAAAAAAACAGTAAACCTAACGCCCAAGAGGAACTCGTCCATCTGGCCAGCGGGAACCTTTTCTGTGGTCGGTATGAGGTAGGGAGGAGGAGATGCTAGCTTAAGAGAGAAGCGTGAAAAAGTGTGAAAGCTGCTGACCGGGATTGCAGACCCCTGATCCTAAGTACTCCCTCTAACATACCAGAAAATTCCAAATGAAAACTTGTCTCTCTTCGCCAAAGTCAAAAGCAGAAATTTTACGGATTTCCCAGCCTTAACGGAAATTTAATTCACAGGTTATAAGGACTATTAGAACATAAAGATCATCGATGATGTAATGAAAAGATAATGTGTAAATATTCAAAGTATATTTATTCTCACTCCAGTTCTCTCCCACCAGAAAACTACTCTTCTATATCACCTCGTAATCATCAGCACCTCAGGGGTTTCCACAGAATCCGTATCTGAATCAGAGTCTGCGGTGTAGTCTTGCTAGGTAGGAAGTACAGTTCTCCATCCTGTCTCGCTTCACTGCCTTCACGACACATCGCGGAGAGTCTTGGATTGGTCCAGTGTGTAGACACATCTCTGTCAGGAGTACAGACAGAGACATCACACACAGGAGAGAAGTGGTGCGAGGACAGCTGTTGTGAGACTTGGACTTAATGCGCCATGACACTGAACCTCTCCACGTCTGTACTGTCCATACTGTAGAACTCTGACATACAATAGCATACGGCAGTAGTTCTCTACATGTGTCTCACGACAGATTAGTGCGCCTCAAATCAGTGTTTGGTTCCCTCAGAATATTCAGCGTCCTTTTGTAGTAAATTGTCAATAATGTAGGAACTCCGGACATCTAATACAATAGAGTATACGTGTAGGAATCCAATAGCAAAGCATTAAGTGCTCCTCAAAATTAGGAGCACGCTCCAGCTAAAATTAGAACAAGAATGGAAAAATTGAAGTTTTGAATACGAGTATGTGATATGTTCCGTTCTTAAGGTCACTTTCTAATTTAAATATACCCCATCTAACTTTAATAGGAAACGTCGCAAAAATAGTTATGGGAAATTACGAAACAAGCTTATTAAAAGGAGTGCGCTCCCTTAATACTCTGTCCAATACCATACTTTTCTACTCATACGCGGTCCCGCTTGTCCGCTTAAAAGAGTAAACGGCTCTTTCCTCGTAGATGGATCACTGATGTGTCTCCTTCGTCAACCTGTGGTATACCTGCAGGAAGAACATCAGCAACAGACTTTCCCATCCTCTAAACACTCTAAAAGGAATGTACTAGTGCTATGCTAGTGATCAGTACAGTGAAGAGAAATAAAGGTGGAAGTTCTAGTCACGACCCTTGACAATCATGTTGTATGGTATAGCATGGAATCTGAACACGGATTTTTCTATTACCGGAAGTGTCATCACAGAAATTAAATTAACGTTACGGATCCTTTATTAGAGAGAACACTGATTGGAGACCAGTTAGCGAACTAAATTTGAAATAGGAATAGAGCATATCCCTCTGCATATAAGGCCTGCCATCTAAATCTCAAATATGGACCAGGGATGCGGTCGAAGATGGAATACTAAAGTACGATGAGCGATCATTTTATTTATTATAATAGATCAATAAGTCAAATCATAGCATTCTGTATGTTTACAGAGGGTTATTATGGTCGAATTAATTTATTTCACTATCATTCATACAATATTGATAATTCTTTATTTGATTTCATATCAAATACTCTTATATATGACATACGTACATACATAGCCTACTGTATATAAGGCCTCACAGTAACTTGCGGATTTGGGACTAGGGATGCGGAGGAAGACCGTTGAACTAATACATGAGTTGCCTTAAATCATTTACAAAGCACAATAGAGCTTAGGGATGTATTATCAGCATATATAAATATGGTGTCAAAGTACCTATATCCATTGTTAAAAATTTGATTAGTCACCATATGGTTGCGCAATAGGTTATATTTGTGACAAATTTGGTGATTTTCAGAGGTCGTTTAGGGGCACTTCTAAGTGTTTTTATTGTAAAATTTTTCGCATAGAACTGAGATGTGAATGGGTTAATACGAAAAATTTGGAATTTTTTCATGGAATGTTGGTACATTCCAGTGTTGCTATGGAAACGTGTTTTGGTCAGTTGGCGTTATATCTTAAAAACTGCAATGGCTACACATTCAAATGTAATTCCATTTGATAGCGAATATACTACTTCCTATTAAGTGATAATATAATTTCGACGTCTAAATTCAATGGTTTACGAGATATTCGACAATTTATCAAATGTGACCAATATGGTACATTGTCGAATATCTCGTAAACCATTGAATTTAGACGTCGAAATTATATTATCACTTAATAGGAAGTAGTATATTCGCTATCAAATGGAATTACATTTGAATGTGTAGCCATTGCAGTTTTTAAGATATAACGCCAACTGACCAAAACACGTTTCCATAGCAACACTGGAATGTACCAACATTCCATGAAAAAATTCCAAATTTTTCGTATTAACCCATCCACATCTCAGTTCTATGCGAAAAATTTTACAATAAAAACACTTAGAAGTGCCCCTAAACGACCTCTGAAAATCACCAAATTTGTCACAAATATAACCTATTGCGCAACCATATGGTGACTAATCAAATTTTTAACAATGGATATGGGTACTTTGACACCATATTTATATATGCTGATAATACATCCCTAAGCTCTATTGTGCTTTGTAAATGATTTAAGGCAACTCATGTATTAGTTCAACGGTCTTCCTCCGCATCCCTAGTCCCAAATCCGCAAGTTACTGTGAGGCCTTATATACAGTAGGCTATGGTACATAGTATTAATTGAATTACATTATACTATTGGTTGTAGACATACTTCGAAAGAAAACACTTTAAATAATAAATAGTATACTATAGAAAAGAGTTGGTCTCGTCAGTCACTGTCCCATTCACATGAAGACTGTATACGGCCCGATAAAACATGGTCCCATCCCATCCGACCGATGTTCATCTCTCAGGAAAACCATACTACCTCCTCTACGTCTGTTGATGAAGGAAAAATTTTGTAATTGCTCTTCATTTTGGACCGTTCTAGGTTAGAAATGGCCTTAGAGTTTGCTACATCCTTTGCACTGGTGACCTCCCTCAACCACTCTTGAGCGGTAACTTTGTCTTTCCCAGTAATTAGGTTAGGAAAGAAAGTGACTTAGGTTCCACTCCATACAGTACCGCGATAGGTGATATCCCAAACTGGCGCTAGGTAGACAGTTGAGATGAAAACTGACTTGTAGGATCGTAGGTCATTCATCCTTTTAAATTCCCTACGTATCTACCAGGAGACAGCGCATTACCTGTTTGACAATTTGAACTCCCCTCTCGGATTGACTATCACCTTCAGGATGAGCTGCGACTTTTCTCATCCGAAATTTCTCAAGCGTTTCTCCAACCAATTTCCCGTCAACGTTTGTGCCTTGATCACTTAACATGACACTCCATTGGAGGGTCATGTCATGTCTATAAAGCCATCCTTGGAGTAAGCCCCGATATACTGATTCGGCGGTCTGGTCTGGAAAATGAGAGAATTGCTAAGTCAGGAAAGAAGTACCTAAAATATTTTTAGAAATTGTGGTTAATTTTAAACTTTAAAGTTGATGAATTTAATTTTGGGTTTACAATAATACATCTTCGACTGCATCCCTGGTCCATTTTTGAGATTCAGATGGCAGGCCTTATATACAGAGGGCTATGGAGTAGGGATACTTTTTTTTGCAAAAAAACAAGTCAAAAAAAGTTAGAATAGCAAACCACAAATCAAAGATATAAATTAAGGTTTGGGAGGATATCACACTAAGAAAATAAAACAAAATAAAACAAACAAAGAATGTTAAGAATAAATCAGTAAATTTGGAAGCATTTGTAATTCAGTTCGTTAACAACGACAATACGCTGTTGATTATCCAGCGCGACACCTCTAGGTAGAAATAGAAATCCTTCTCCTAGTGTCTCTACACATTCTCCTGAAGGATTGAATACTTTCAAACAACCAGCATTTCTGTCACTAACTATAAAGTTACCCTTATTGTCAATTGTGAAGAAGTAAGCGTTAGATATCTGACTCTGTAGTCCTGTGAAATGGATAGAACGGAGATAATTGTGTTCTGTATTGAATGTATGAATTGCACTATTAAGCTCAACGAGAACAAATATCTGATTGTCGAACAGTTTGATATCTTCTGGATATTTTAGTCTGTCTTCTCCGAAATTCTTAACAAATGTTAGATCTAGTTTCAGTGCTTCGATTCTGTCATGTCCAAAATTACAAATATACACAAATTCATTATGTATGCACAAACCTCTTGGACTCTTAAGCTGAATAGCATTCTCACCTTCTAAGCTAGTACTCTTCACAAACTCTCCAATTTTAATGAACTTGTAAATTATGGAACTTGATAAACTTGAGATAAATATGAAATCTCCAGATAGACAGATGCGAGATGGTCCATTTAACCGTTTTTCTCCTAATTTTCTCATAGAATCTCCTTCAGAAGAATAGACAACTACTAAGGCCCTATAGTAGTCAGCAACAAACACTTCGTTACTCGCATCGTCAATAGATATACCTTGTGGACCAGTAAATTCTCCTTCACCAAATCCTCTCTTCCCCTTCATGACAAGAGGTTCTCTTCTCTTGCAATACTCCACTGCTTCTATTTCTCTCAAATGCATTCTCTTTACACAATCAGAGAACTCTTCACTATTTACGACAAACTTTAGAGTAGAAACCTGATCTAAATCCGTTTTTCTTTCAGTCAACTCTTCAATCTCATCATCCCACATTTTAATTGTATTTTCCTTCTTTTTTGCAGTCAAATTCATCTTTAACATTTTATTGGTTGCTCTTCTGATCTCTTCCACCTCTTTTATTGCTTCGGACAGTTCCTGATGCTGCTGGTAGAGTTCTCTCATCTTCTTTACTCTCTCAAGAAGAGACACTCTTCGTGTTTCGAGGAGAGAATAGAAGTGAGAGAACTTCTCTTCTATTTCCTGTGTCAAAGCATCGAACCGATCCAATCCCTCCAAACCTCCTCCAATACCTTCACGCGTAGCCATTCACTCAATAGAACTCAATAATAATTATGCCTATAGAGAGATATCTAATTACAGTATTTGATGAACAATTATATTATACAGTCGAACCTCCGAGATCCGGACAGTGTGGGCCCGGAGGGTGCCCAGAACTCGGAAATAACAATATCTCCATGCATAGCCTACTATATATAAGGCCTAAGAGTAACTTAACCAGGGATGCGGTAGAAGATGGATGAAGAAATACATGAGCTGCCTTAAATTATTAACAAAGCACAATAGAGCAAAGGAATGTATTACCAGCATATATAAATATGGTGTCAAGGCACCCATATCCGTTGTTAAAATTTAGATTAGTCATCAAATGATTGCGCAACAGGTTATATTTGGGTAAAATTTTGTGATTTTCAGAGGCCGTTTAAGGCCACTTTAAGTGTTTTTAGTACAAGTTTTTTTCGCATAGAACTGAGAAGTGAATGTGTTAATACCAAAAATTTGGAATTTTTTCATGGAATGTTCTTACATTCCAGTGTTGCTATGGAAACGTGTTTTGGTCAGTTGGGGCTATATCTTGAAAACAGCGATAGCTAGACATTCAAATTTAATCCCATTTGATAGCAAATAGGCTACTTCCTATTTAGCTATAATACAATTTCTGTGTCTAAATTCAATGGTTTACGAGATATTCGACAAATTACCAAATGTGACCAATATGAAAAAATGACCAAAACACGTTTCCATAGCAACACTGGAATGTAAGAACATTCCTTGAAAAAATTCCAAATTTTTAGTATTAACACATTCACTTCTCAGTTCTATGCGAAAAACTTTATACTAAAACACTTAGAAGTGGCCTTAACCCTCGCATGGCTACGTCTCAAAAGTATAAATAGAGAAAACCCCACTTTCATTTTCACTTTCAATGTACTTTCATTTTCACTTTCAACATTCCTAGCCAACCGCGGGTTAAACGGCCTCTGAAAATCACTAAATTTGACCTAAATATAGCCTGTGCGCAATCATTTGATGACTAATCTAAATTTTAACAACGGATATGGGTGCTTTGACACCATATTTATATATGCTGGTAATACATTCCTAAGCTCTATTGTGCTTTGTTAATAATTTAAGGCAGCTCATGTATTTCTTCAACCATCTTCTACTGCATCCCTAGTGCCAAATTCGCAAGTTACTCTGAGGCCTTATTATAGTAGGCTATGCGCGGTATTGCCCGAGAGTATATAAACTTGTTATTGCCCCAAGTTCTCTTGAAACCTTGCTATTACTAATAACTGTTATTTATTTAAAACTCACTCATGAATTATTTCACTCTTTTTACTTATACGAGTACATACTGGATTTCTTAAGATGGCACTAAATTTCTGGGATACGGGCGCTAGATTTCTAAGATACGGGCACTATACTTGAAACAAAAATGGGTGCCCGGTTGAGAGACGTGCCCGTATCTTGGAGGTCTGGATCTCGGAGGTTCGACTGTAGTAGACTCGTAGACTGTATTCTCCTTTATAGAATCATTATTGACTAAAATTGAAAGCACAATCAGTGAGCGAGAAAAATAACCTTTGAACTACGACCTTTGTCTATATATACCGATTTGTGACCATTCTTGGAATCAGCAGAGTAAAACAGACAGACTTATTTCTATCAGTTGGTAATGATATTGAAAACCTATCGTTTGAACTGGCAACCTTCGCATTCTCTTCAGTCAATCCGACTATCGTAGCCGATATATTCAAAATATATTAGTCATATCTATGCTCATATTCAAGAATCAAGATTATTATTTAAATATCGAAGCGGCTATTGACACAGACTGATCAGTGTCAATAGCCTCACCCTATTCCTCTACAAATATTCAATTTCCAATTTGTTGTTTAGCTTACAATCCACATTAACTTATGTCTCAAACCTCTCCATTCTCCAAGAAATGCATGGGTGGAGCTGGAGCTGCAGACAATCCTTGCTGACTCAGTTCATGGTAGACTCATCCACTGAACTCACTCCTGACACTAATGCCACTGCTCAGCTCAGAACCAGGAACTCACTCCCTCTCAGGACGACGGACAGTCGCAGTCCAGAGTGAATGGACGTCAGTTCTGAGAAGAGAAGCTTGTGGCAAGGGACAGGAAGTGATTTGTAGCATGTCACATCTGGCCCGACGAGAGCAAAACACTGGTACAGGACTGACATGTATACAGCCCTAGTCCTCTAAATAAATAAATTTGAGTCAATTACATGAAAAGTATGTGAAATAGGGTGACTTGGTAGCTTTATGTATCCCATTTTATCAGCAAAAAAATCAAAAATACTAAGAGAGAGAGAGAGTGTGTGTGTGAAGGGATTTGAAACTTAATTAGAAAAAATAATTGTGTAACTTGTAGAAAGTATAAATTTAACAAATCCGTAGAGGTGTAGGAATGGACATAAACTTGGGCATGTCATTGGGTGTGGCAACCTCCCCCCACTTTTCAGAGGTGTAGATACTTTCTACGTACTTCTATTCAATTTATGTTTATCGATAATTTTGGTGAAGCATATGGTTCACATCACGAACTACCATTAAGATTAATCCGTATTTCGTAATCTAATATTTATTCTCTATATGATAGGCACTAGCGTCGAGAGGAGAGGGAAGGAGGTAGGCGGGGTAATTATCCCGGGAGCAAGGTCTAAGGGGGCCCCGAAAAAATTTTAGTCTCTGAAGGTATGCTGTATCACTGTATCAGTAATAATATTTAGCAAAACTAACAGAGTTATGGAGCCCTGGCCTAAAGTCGCAGGAATTATTAATAGAGTAACAGCTTATTTGATCCTGAAAATTTTTGGAAAATTCACAAAGTCAGAACTTGTGGTGTCCTGTTATGAATTGGTATTACATCTATGCAGTGTAACATATAAACACTTTTTAGCGAAAATTATAAATGGAGAAAAAAATTAATTTATTTCATATAATTTCGAACGCGATGGTTTTGGTCGTTTTTATTCACTTCACGATAACTGAGCTAAAATATCGACCTGGACCCACACCCAAATAAAGAGCCGGGACCCACTAGCACTAGATCTGGGAATAGGCATGTCGGTCAGAACAAAAATAGTTTGATACAAGTAAAATTGAGAAAAAATAGCAAACTACAATTCTAAGAAATACATTAAGGAGGGATATCAAGTAAAGAAAATAAAATAAAACTTGAACAAATATTGGGAACTAATTAACAAAGAATGTTATAAATAAGTCAGTAAATTTGGAAGCATTTGTAATTCAGATTGTTTATAACGACAATACGTTGTTGATTATCCATAGCGACACATGTAGGTCGAAGTAGAAATCCTTCTCCAAGTGTCTCCACACATTCTCCGAAATGATTGAATACTTTCAAACAACTAACATTTCTGTCACTAACTATAAAGTTAGCCTTATTATCAATTGTGAAGAAGAAAGCGTGAGATATCTGGCTCTGTAGTCCTGTGAAATGGATAGAAAGGAGATAATTGTGTTCTGTATTGAATGTGTGAATTGTGCTATTAAGCTGAACGAGAACAAATATCTGATTTTTGAATAGTTTGATATCTTCTGGATATTTTAGTTTGTCTTCTCCGAAATTCTTAACAAATGTCAGATCTAGTTTCAATAATTCGATTCTGTTATGTCCTCCGTTACAAATATAAACAAATTCATTATGTACGCACAGACCTGTTGGACTCTTAAGCTGAATAGCATTCTCACCTTCTAAGCTAGTACTCTTCACAAACTCTCCAGTTTTAGCAAACTTGGAAATTACTGAACTTGATAGATTTGAAACAAATATGAATTCTCCAGATAGACATATACCATTAGGTTCATCCAACTGTTCTTCTCCAAATTTTCTTATAAAATCTCCTTCAGAAGAATAGACACATACTAAGTCCTTATAGTTATCAATAACAAACACTTCGTTACTCGTATCGTCAATAGATATACCAGAAGGACCAATTACTTCTCCTTCACCGTATCCAATCTTTCCCTTCATTACAAGAGGTTCTCTTCTCTTACAATACTCCACTGCTTCCAATTCTCTCAAATGCATTCTCTTTACAAAATCAGAAAATTCTTCACTATTTATGACAAACTTTAGAGTAGAAACTTGATCTAAATCTGCTTTTTTTCTAGTCAATTCTTCAATCTTATCATCCCACATCGTAATTGCGCTTTCTTTCGTTTTTGCGGCCAAATTCATCTTTAACATTTCATTGGTTTCTTTTCTGATTCCTTCAAGCTGTTCTATCGTCTCTGACAGTTCCTGATGCTGCTGGTAGAGTTCTCTCATCTTCTTCACTCTCTCAAGAAGAGACACTCTTCGTGTTTCGAGGAGAGAATGGAAGTGAGTGAACTTCTCTTCTATTTCCTGTGTCAAAGCATCGAACCGATCCAATCCCTCCAAACCTCCTCCAATACCTTCACGTGTAGCCATTCACTCAATAGAACTCAATAATAATTATAATGTGTGCATATCTAGCTGAGATGTAATTAAATACGAACTATTATTCTTAATAATGTCTAAAGAGATATCCCCTTACAGTATTTGGTGGACGATTATATTAAGTTAAATAGACTGTATTCATCGTTATAGAATCATTGTTGACTAAAAAGCACAAACAGTTAGCGTGAAAAATACATTTTGAACTACGACCTCTCGTATCCTAAAATTCAGTTGGGATCGATTCTAGTTGTAAGTTAGGACAATTGATAATTTTACCAAACCACAGCTCGATCTGAGCATGCTCCTATGTCTTAACCATTATAGGCTTTACTGACTGGAGATTCGGAAATAGGTAGTAAGTATAGTTGAAATATGCCTTGATTACAGGGTTGCCATGGGAATGGAATCTCCCATTCACTCCCGTTCCCACATGTGGGAATTCCCATAGGCCTGTTGCATGAAAAAATGCCCCCATCATGGATATTCATGTAATATGGGGGGGGGCAAAATTTCATGGAGTTAGCGTGAAAAATTGTCCCCCCCCCGTGAAAAAATGCCCCCACCATGGACATTCTTGAGTTTAACACTAAATATTGCTGATACTATTTATATACGATACATTTATGAAAGTCATTGTTATTACTTCACACGGCTAGTTTGTTGAGTTGCAATGCTTTAGTAAACGAATAGAAGCCAAATAGAATTCAAAATGTTTTGTATAAGCATTGGTTTACTTTAGAAGTTCCATGGTGAGGGCATTCTTTCAATAGCTATGCTATTTGAATTTCTTGAATGTACAATTACAACTCAAATATGATACTTCAGTGCGCGCGATGATTTGCAATGGACAAAGAGAGATAATTCAATCCGGCCTATTTATCTAAAATGGAATGGAGGACACTACATCGACGGAGATTTCATCGATGGAAATTACGTCGAAAAGATATTTCATCTCGTATGCATTTTGGCAGATATATATTGACACCTTAAAATTTGCTACTGCTCAAAAGATTGTTTGTCTTTATGGCTATAGAACTGGGTTTGGTTGAACGACAGTTGCGGAAATAAAATATTCGGAATTTTGTGTAATTACATGTGTAATTACATGTGTAATTACATGTGTAATTACATGTGTAATTACATGTGTAATTACATGTGTAATTACATGTGTAATTACACGTGTAATTACATGTGTAATTACATGTGTAATTACACGTGTAATTACATGTGTAATTACACGTGTAATTACATGTGAAATTACACATGTAATTACACGTGTAATTTCACATGTAATTTCACATGTAATTACACATAATTCCGAATATTTTATTTCCGCAACTGTATGATAAATTATTTATTTATTTATGTATACAATATATCGTACATAAAGTGAATAGATCTCAAAAATATGCTGGAAACTAGTTTCAACGGTTGATCTAGGGTTTTTACGGGTGTTGCTTCTGCATCTCGCCTTTTCGAAACTGTATGATAAATTCACATATTGAAAAGTCCAGAGAACATGTCCAGTGACGATTTCCTGACCCGAATGCAAAAATAAACCTTTCTCGTTATCTTCGACGGAATTTCTATGAGTCCATCAAAAGAATTGCCGAGCTTAACGTGTTTGCCATTAGTCAAGATCATACATGTCAACCTGATGATAAAAGCTGGACGCATCAGAAAAGTATTATACAGGGAATCCCAAAAAACGGACATGGGGAGATTTCATGTAAAAACGGGACACTTGTCAAAATTAGCTCAGGAGAAGAGTGAAAAAAACCCCCGGGATGGTTAGCATGTATGCAAGATTTTCCTAATGCCAGAAGTGTTATCCAACTACTCTGTCGTTCGGTGCAAATAACTAGATTATTTCAGTTTTCATTATTGAGTAAGGATGAAAAAAGGACATCATTTCGCTCTCACAAGGGAATCGATGAAGCTAGATTATCATTGATTTGGAGAGAAAGATGATGACATTAGAACTGCTCCAAAGTTCAATTACACGTACGATACTTAATAATGATATTTGTAAATTGTGTCACATAGTTGCCACACTATTGCAAAGAGTTATGAATCAAATTGGCTTTTTCACTAAAAAGACAACCAAAAAGACGTGTCAGTCCTATAGGACTGCGGACTCAGTTTTCTTCCATGTGGTATACACTCGATCTGAACTGGGCCGGACGGGTAAGTTAGTTGGATGGATCGCGCTAGCTCTAGAGGCGTGAAATCTTGTCCGCAGGCACATAAATGTCGGGGGTACATGTTATCTGGACTATAGGAACATGTTCTCTGGACCATATGAACAAGTTCTCTGGACCATAGGGACAAGTTCTCTGGACTTTTTAATACCTCTTCATTTCGTTATATTCTACTTGGTTAATAACGAATGGCGGATGTTTCGTCGCTGATATTTCTTTGAATGAAATGATCGAATCCTCACTTTCATTCTTCCATTCATTCTAACAAATAATAAATGACAATCACCCACACCCTCACGAAATAAAAATACCACCTCGCGTGCCATTTGGTATTATTTCAAACCCAAAATGCCCACTTTCTCTTTACTCTTATACATAATACTCTCCAAAATCCTCACTCCTATTAATTCTATTCAGCTTAGAACCAATTCATGTTTCCCAACAGTTTGTAATTCCATTAGAAGAGATATCAGCGACGAAACATCCGTTTACCGTTAATAACAGGAGTTTCTGTAGATTGTCTTCATCAGTTTGTTCAAACGTCAAGATATATATTATGGCTAGCCTTGGTTCAGCGTCTAGTTGGAAACTGGGTGTTAAATTGCTCTGCATATTGATTGGCATTCCAGCAAGTGGGAAGTACACTTTCATTCATTCTTTCAAGAGCTATCTCGAATCAACTGAGTCTAATTTGAATTTAATTTGTGTTGAGTTCGATGCATTTCTTCCGAGGGATTTTTCAAATGAAAATCTGGTGGGCACAAGTGAAGATCTGTGAGGAAAAAGTGAAAATCTAGGGGACTAGAACAAAATTGGGTGGGCCCGATCCCCCCTGGGACTACGGGCACGACGCCCCTGCCTATAATAGGTTACTCGTTGATTATCTCATTGGCTAACTGGATGGTGAAACTTATTTAAACAAGGAAGATGCCTACACATCTCTAAGGAATACCTCAGACATTCTACTAGTCATATCGATTCAGATATTCCTTTTGCAGGATTGTCTTAATAGGGGACAATTTTGCAAAAGGAGCATTCGGTGATTGAAGTTACCTCCAAATCGAATTTCAACAGATAAAATAATGAGGTATTAAAAACTACTATTCGCATGCGAACAAGTTACTATTTGCATATGCGAATAAATTACAATTATGGATCATATTCAAGGAAATGTCACAAAATTTTGGATTCCCACAGAATGACATAGGCGTAGGCTCCGCTCGGGTTGGTAGGGCTTGGAGGTGACATTGGTTAATTAAACGGGATATATCATCTCTAAATATGTCCATCTTAGTTTTAAAATCGATATCACTCGAAAAAACACCAAATTTGTCAATTTTTAAAATTTTGATGAGTAATGATGACGTCATAGCAAAGTGATGAGTCATCATTTTTTGATGATAGTTGTATCATATGTGAGGCATGTTAGTATACAGATTTTATTAAAATTTCAGCCTTCTATCTCCTATAATGGCTGAGTTATGCTCGAATAACTGTATTGCTTAACTTTTAAAAAGGTGACAATGACGTCATAATTCCATGATGAGTCGACATTTTCGTCTGAGCTCAGAACTTAAATATACATTAATCGAGTTTTAATAGTAAGGATAATAATCAAATAATAGTTAAATAATAATTAAAAAATAATTAAATAATAATTAAATAATAATTATATAATAATTAAATAATTATTATATAATTATTATATAATTATTATATAATTATTATATCTTATTTTTTTGTGTGTGTGTGTTTGTCCGAATTGATTGAAAAGTTGGCATGTAGGTGTTAAATGATATGACTACGATTAAGTTCTAAGATCTAAGCGAAATTTTGACATCTCTGCAAAAAAATGGAGCGCAGCGCAAACAAGCGAAGCGCGCTTGTGCTATAAATATGCAATGATGTTGTGAAATGCTATAATTATGTTCTATAGTAGTGTGAAAATTGGGATAGCTGTAATCTAATACTCGTTCCTGGCCTGTGGTAGTCTTTAAGTTAGAATACACATACGTACTATAATAAATCTTAATTTCAAAATATTAACATAGGAACAGTTAATATAATCCATCTTATTTCCTTCTTTACCTTTGTCCTAAGATAAATAATCGTAAACTAGAATATCTGTAGACAAGCAGTGTCCTTCTCACTCACTACGATAATCCGGCCTGAGTTATCTAGTGCTATTCCATACGGATTATAGAGCTCTCCTAAATCCTGACCTTCCTTACCAAACTTATGTATCTGCTCTCCCTCCTGACTGAATACATACACACAGTGGTTATTGTAGTCACTCATAATGATGTTATATTCCTTGTCGATATCGAAGCAGACAGGAAAGTTTGTTTGTTTTGCATTACCACGAGTTATGAGTCTGTTGGTTAGAACGTGATCTGAACTAAACACAAACAAACACGGATCACTCTGATCTAGCACCAATACTCTATATCTTGTCACCTTCACGTCACGTGGACACTTCAACACTCCTATTCCTAACATGGAATGGAACATGAAATCCTCTGTGAAGATTTGGATTCTATTGTTGTCATAATCACACACGTAGATATTGTTATTCCTGTCAGAGACATCCAGACCACGTGGAGTCATGAATTGTCCTTCTCCACTCCCTTCACTACCAACACTCTTCAATAGCTTACCTCCTAGCCCGTACACATTCATACAGTGACCACTGTGTTGTGTAACGATCACTTTATTGAGAAAAATACAAATTCCTCTCGGCCGGTTCATTTTCTCACCGAAAATAAATAGATAGTCTCCATTACAGCTAAACACTTGTACTCGATGGTTGTTATGGTCTGCTATGTAAATATTTCCAGTTTTGTAGTGTATAGCTAGACTTCGAGGGCTGTATAATTCTCCCGGAGCTTTCTTTTCCGTGTGTTTCTTACAGGAGTAAGCAGTAGGGAGGTGTTTCGACTTGTAGTCAGGAACGACAGGTTTGACTTGAGGAAGGAAGGTGCGGGTGAGAGAAGTGTTCGACTGACCGTTAAGCTTAATACTCCCGAGCTGTTCTATGTCAGTTTCGAATAGAGCATTCCATTCAAATTCTATTGCGTGGTCTGATTGATTTGAAATTTCTGTAATTTGATCTTCGATTAACTTGTTAACTCCTACTCTCGTATTGTTGAGTGTATTATCAGTGAGTTTATCTGAGCTGACTAATTTAACTGTGTTCAATGCTTCTAACAATTTGTTCATTTCTTGCGTCTTTCTATTAAACTCCTTTTCTATCTCTTCAACACGAGAGAGGAGGTCATTCTCTCTGACTTGTAGAGCTTCATGAGACCGCTTGAAGCTGTCTTGTATCTTCTTTCTTGTTCGTCTTATTTGCTCTGTAAAGCTCACAGGTGTACTCGCCATCTTTATATAATCAAATTTTATATGAAAAATGGTGCAACTACTATTCTAGTTATATACCTGTGATGCCATACACTTGCTATACCGTATGCTGCTTACATCGTTAAACATGATATCTTCTTAATTATTCATTAGAAATTCAATACCAAGAAGATGTTATTTAAACTTTTTGTGACCCCAATCTTAATTAACCCATCTTTTTTCTTTCACAAAAAGTTGTTATACAACTTTATGGTGGAGAACGTAAATTGATTGTGTGCCTTATTTTTTTGAGTAAAGTACCACAAGAACCATCACATGCCATCAAAGTTGTTGAATGACAAGTGTCTCAAAGTTGTAACATACTATACTGAATATTTTAGACATACAGGATGTCTCAAATGTTTGCGGTTTTTGTCTGTAAATCACTTCTACTAATAAACTAGTTTACACCACATCACGTTCCACTATCTTTAATCGTTCAGGAGAATTTTAATAACTAAATTGAAATAATCAAGTTTCTTATATCTTTTGCTCTTGTTTTTTGTCAATTGCAAATAAAACCGAAACCGTTTTTCTCTTACTATTTCTTTACAGGTTCAAATTGTAAGCAAAACTGTCGTGAAGTTCTTACCTAGGCTTAGATCACCCACTTATGCTACTCGATCCATTAATACAGTACTAACTTAATACAGTACTATTAATACAGTACTAACTTAATACAGTACTATTAATACAGTACTAACTCTCGTGCTATTTAGTCATTTCTTCCGATCTAGTTTATTCATTGACTTATCCAATTAGTTCATAACTTCATAACGATCTGTTCCAGAATACAATTTCATGTAAGTTATGTAGTTCTAATTAGTTAATATTGTGCTATTTTTAATGTAAATGTAAAAAATTGAGATTCTAAAGTTCGGTCAAAATTGAAAAAATGGCAAAATATGCCCCGAATACTTCCCATTCCTAAACAGTTACCTCCAGGCATCCCACAAAGCAGTTTTGCTTACAATTTGAACCTGTGTCGTGCATCTGTAAAGTATAGTCTCAAATCCGCGAGTTACTGTGAGGCCTTATATACAGTAAGCTATGGTTATGGCTAGTTGTATTTATACTCATAATGAATATTAAAGATTAATGATGAGATTGGAAATAGCTTATCTCTTCCAAATGCGACTGTTTTTCAACCGATAAGGCGCTTTATCAGCCAATACGCCTTCCTCTTTTTCGAAGGTGTATTTGCGATATGCCATAACCGGCTGGGGAGAACCCTGCATAGTGATTATGTAACAGTCATTCTTAACGTTCTAACTTAGACTAAACTTAAACATGGCTCAAGAGAATCTAAGAGTGATGTTCGCATCTCATTTTACATCAGCTACCTTGCTCCAGACCCAAAAGACCCCGAATTGCCCTTCTGATCCCCCCCTATTCCTATGTCCCTGCGCAAAAGTGTAATGAATGGTAAATAACACTGTCCAAATACTTCTGTCCGTGTATAGTATTTCAACTAAATACATAAGCAAATACAATAAAAATGAGTACATCACATTTTACACAAAAGATCAAAATTATTGAAGACTCGTGTGTATACGTTGCTTTTCATATCTTTACCAGCTCCAGCGTTTTAACGCCAAATGTATCTCAAATATTTGTAAGGAGTTACGAAGTATTGTGTATGTGGTAGGTATTTTGTTGGACAGTATTATGAGCAAGTAAACGATGGATTCTAAATTAGAAGGGGTTGGGTTATTATTGGGGAATAGCGAAGAGACATTCCTAATTTCGTCTTGATGTTGTTGCAAAGTTGGGGTGCAAGTACAAATAATGAGATTGAAAGGTAATGAGAAAGTATACAAACACTTCCCAAGCAGATAATGAAGTTTGTAATCCAATTTATCATCACTACAACTATTTTTAACTGACCGAACGAGATTATATGCAATAGTGGAGGTTCATAAAATACTGTGCCATAAGCGTATTCACTGAAACATGGTGAAAAGTAGAGAGTTGTGGTAATAACGAAAGTATATTGAGTCAAAAACTCAGTGATAATGATGCAAGCAATACCAAAACAGTTTAAAGTTGAAATGATGGTAAACTGTCGCACTAATCTAATGGATGATCTGATCATCACACTTGGTTTACAGATTATTCTCAAGTCAATAGTTCGTCTTTTCAAAGTTCGATGAAAAATTCGCAAATGCTTGACTAAAAAGGAGAAGCAAACCGTTTGAATTAAAGGCTCAATGATTCGTTGAATGATGAGTAACTGTGGCACAACACTGAATGCTAATAAAACAGCGCTAATGAATGACGCAAGCAAAAGAATACGTGAATTCCATTTGAAATTCCCTCCAATATTATAATAGCTATTGTGTAAATACTTGATGAGACAGATACAGAGAGTCATTGTGAGTAGTAATCCGACCTGCGAGATAGCTACGATGAAGTTTAGTAATGGAGTGATGGCAGTCACTGATGGCAGATCTTTTATATGGAGAAAATGTCTGGTACAATTGCTTTCGTTAAAATTTTCAGGAAATCTAAAGGATTTTGTCAGATATATCATTATATATGAGCCGAAAATAACACACACAAATGCAACGATTGCGATTCCTTCAATGATGTTGATCGTAAAGAGGAGAGAATATTTTATGATCTCAATCTTATGATTCTCAGCTAACTGTGCAAAGTTTCCAAAAATATCGTATTTAGCCTTCTCTAGCGCTTTTGAGCGTGCTTTTACAAATAATCTGACCTTCTCAATGATATATACATTCCAAAGAATGTATATAATTGCAACTATGATAGCAATTGGTGCATAAATTATGGAATCTAACAAAAATAAAATTCTGTTTCCCTGCATCAATATGTGATCAATGTACATAATTCTTGTCAACTTTAATGAAAAAAAGAACTATTAACAATTTATAAAGTAATTTAGCTTATGCATCCACATTTATAGGTAGACTTGCTTGCTTAATACAAGTACATATTTGTTATATATAATCTCAAAAGCTTATAAAGCAAATCAACTTATGCAATCAGATGATTAGGGCAGTTTTGATGTGTAATATATGTATTGATAATTCAGCTTACTACACAAAAGAGTAATATCATTTGAATAACATTATGTAATGGTACACGAAGGAGGTAAACTATGCTTTCCTGACTCTCCAATTTTACAAAATTGTATTATAGGGTTGCAGTGAGAATGGAGGTTACTTTTTTCATATGCAAATTCCCACACGTGGGAAACCTATGGAAATTCTGTGGGGATCCAGTGTAAATCCGACATATACAGTATAAAGTCAACTCCGCTTAATCAGAACATTGATAATCGGGACAAGTCTCCAGGAACGAAATTGTTCCTATTTACATAGAAGCTAATGCTAAATTTCATCGAGTAATTGGGAACTCCTCTTAATCGGGACTAATATCCAGGACCAAAGTTTCCCGATTTAGTGGAGTCACCTGTATATGCTTTTATTGAAATTTGGACACAATGGTTTATTATACTGTATGGCATACTTGTCTACAACAGAACGAAGATTTCCTTCGAAATGGAATTAATTTTTATGGTTTATAAATCCTGTAGCAATGGGGGTTGATATTCCATTCTCATGGTAACCCTGTTGTTGTATTGCCTATGACAGGGCCGGTGCCACTGGTACAGTTGGTACGATTGTAACCGGACCATTTTTAAAAAGTGGCCCCGGTTGGTTTTTTAAACCTTGGGGTCCGCCCCCTTCAGGGTCCAGACCTGGGAGGGCCGCACCCCCCCAGGCACCCACACTTGGCGCATATGTATCTATATAAAATATTCTGAACCTTTTGCTTGTCACTTAAATGGCTATACCAATCTTTATCTTGAGTCTATACCCCTGATGCCTATGCAACTATTAGCAATCACTCTATACCTAAGTTGACTAATTCACGAATTAATGAAAAATTCGAATAATTCGAATAATTCATAATTCATCAAGCCTGAGAAGAACTATTCAAAATTGAAAGTTTTTTACAAGAAAATATCATGAATTATATGAATGAATTTTCGAATAATTCATAATTCAGGATTCTAAATTATTGGAATAATTTATAATTCCTAAATTATGAATTATATTCGAATCCATATTTCAGGAATTATGAATTTTTCGAATAATTCATAATTCTTTGCCATTTTTTAATGAATTAGTCAACTTAGCTCTATACATTATACAGTTATTCAGGATTTAATACAACCAAACATGGAAGAGATATGGAAAGCAATACATTTACATGTACTAGTATAATGCATGTGTGAAAAGATACAAAATAGTACATATCTACTGTAAAAGTGGTTGGGTTATTATTGGACTATAACGGAAACGATTTCCAAATCTCATTTTAAGGTCGTTGCGTACTTTGACGCTAAAAAGAAACAATGATATTAAAATGAAGTGAGAAGCTATGCAAATACAGGCCACAACATTAAAGGCATTTGCGATCCAGTTGATGATTTCTACTGCCATTTTAAGTTGATCGAACTGAACTGTCTTTACTAGTGGAGCTTGATATAATACTCTGCCATAAGCGTATTCAGTGAAACATGGTGCAAAATAAAGAGCAATGGAGATAACGAAAACATATTGCACCAAAAACTTGCCGAAAATAAGGCATCCAAAACCAATACAGTTCAGGGTTGAAACGACAGTGAATTGTTTCCTTAATCTAATTGATGTTTCAATCGTTGCTTTGGGTTTGCAGATTATCTTCAAGTCAATAGTCTGTCTCTTTAATGTGCAATGAAATATGCGCAAATATATGACGAATAAGTATAAATAAAAGAATTGAATTAGTGGTCCAAATAAAAAATAAAAAACCATCAAAGCAGGCGCCACACTACAGACCAGTATAATAGTGCATATGAATAGTGTGATCAAAAGAAAACGTAAAATCCATCTTAAACCACCTCCGATTTTGAAATAACTAGTATGCAAGTATTTGAGAAGACAGATACAAAGAGTCATTATGAGCATTACTCCGACTTGTTCTAATGCTATACAGAAATTTAGTGCGGGAATTTGGGAAGAAACTGATTGCATATTTTTGAAATTGACATAGTGTAAAGAGCAGTTAGAATTTTCAACGTTTTCAGAGAAATTAGATATATCTTTGGTATATTGGACAAGATAAGTCGCAAGAGAGGCAGAAGCAAAAGCAATGGCGGTGAATAATTCTGCATTACTGATGACGAAAAGAAAGCAATATTTCACTATTTCGATCTTATGGTTTTCCGCTAATTGTGCAAAATTTCCTAAAATGTCATGTTTCGCCTTTTCTAAGGCTCGTGAACGTTGAGTGATAAAAAATCGAACTTTTTTGAGAAAATAAACGTTCCAAAGAATGTACAAAATTCCTGTTAGAAAAGTAAATAGCGATAAAAGAATACAATTCACTTTAAAACCGATTTCCCAATCGTGCACCAAAATTTTATCATGCATATTATTTTTTCTATAGTATTGTGCAGATTTCAACTTTGTGTTCTTATATATACTGTCGACATACACAATATGAGCTGTAATAATACAAAGGATATTGGAGCATGCTCATTTTTTCTAATCTTAGTCACTAAGCATAATAACAGCTTACTTTACCTTTTTCATAATATGATGTAGTTGAATTCAATAATTTCGTGATCCATAGAAGGACATATCACTTTCCTGAGGGGCCTTATTCACTAAAGACTTATTTCAGATTCTAAGAATTTTTCATCGAATTTGCTCAAATTCTGAGAATTTGTTAAGAATTTCAGAGTAAGAATTCTTAACGATTTCTAATAATTAGCCTTAGAATTTATAATTCAAAGAATAATTCTTAGAATTCGCTAAGAATTAAATTCCTCAAATTTATCTGCTTATCTGCTCAAATTTACATACATAATCCTGCTCACTAAGAATAATAAGGATATTACAACATGGTAGTTCCCCCTTCTTTGCAAGGATAATGTTTCCACAAGTGATCTTACATAGTATTGAATAACAAAGAGTCATAATGTTAAATTGAAACAGTGTTGTATGTCATGTCGTTTTCTATATTTAATTATCATACCTGCATTACTGTATGTCTAATAATTAATTGGAATTTCTGAGAGATTTCCTTTTGACATGAATGGTATGCCACTTCTGTTGTTCCTCGGATTTGTCCTAAATTATTATCACTCGAACTGGTTTCTTAACTGTTTAAATACCTACAGAAATAAATCCTCCATTCCAATTTTTTTAATCAAGATTTTTCACTGGGTAATAGCATATCTTTTACAACCATGAAAAATCAGTATAATGATCCATGTACTTATACATCAAGATATTGCCGGGCCTAATTTAATGCCTTCTCATCATTTATCCCTCCGTTTGGCTATACTTTTCCCATAAGCACATTTCTTTCTTTTTGAGAGGGTCGACAATTACTAAGAGGAATTTCGGGGTTATAAACAATGTTTTCCTTACCAACATCTTGATTTTCATCACAATATTTATCTGGGGTTTGACTTATTTTTTGAAGCGTTAACCTTTTCTCGGATATATGAACTTGCTTGTATACTATAGCTGACGAATTATTTGAGCAATTCGGACAAAAATCCTGTTTTATAATATATCATATATTTACGTTGATCTTCACGAACTCATTTAATGTAAAATTTAATTTTACATTAAATTATTTTTTAAAAAGCACATTAAATTATTTCTAAATCTCAAAAAGAGTATTTTGAATTGGATCAATCAGGTAAAATTGCATCGTAATATTGATATTACAGCTAATGTCTACACAACCAAAGAAGTCATGTGGTAATTTTCCTGCTTACAAATAAATACATCATAATAAAAACTAATGGTAAAATTAAGTCGGCTCAAATTGATTATTTTTGTCCCAATAATTCCTATTATGCAATACTTTGATAATGATAACATTGCTCAATTAGATAATTAGCATATAAATCATCCTACGCTGGCACAGAGTTATTCGTATAGTATACGGTATATGAATATTACCATTGCTATAGAAATTCAATTCCCGACTATTTATTGAATTTCATTTAGAGTTATGGATTTTTTATAAAATTTCCAATCTCAATTCATCGCAACAATTCTAACAATTCAAAAGTTATTCAAATTTTAAAAAATCTCCAGATTCAAACAACGTAGAATTGTCTCCAGGTTTATAATTGCGATAATATTGCTTTCTAGACATTTGTGATGCGTCAAAGTAAAATGCCAAAATTTAGAGTAAGTTTTGAATTTAAAACATGATAACTGTCTAGAAAACAATTTTACCATTAACGTCGTAGAGACCTTCTCGTCGTTTTGAATCGGAGATTTTATAAAATTTTGAATATTTTTTGAATTACATATGTATGATGTTTGCGAGGATTTGAGATCACTTCAACGTTATTGAACTAAACGGGAATTTTGATAAAATTGACTTAAAGGGGTTTATTTAGGGATTTTGGTACATAATTCTAAATTTCAAATTAATTTTTGTCCAAAAGTGAACTTAGCTATTTTTTAATTTTGATACCCGCGGCGTATTTAAATTAAATGAAAATACGCTGTATTAAAAGTAAAGTATATCTCCAGTTTACCATATTTTGTATGAATAGAGAATTATATTCAATTTTTTTTGAGATCATAGACTCCTTTAAGTAGGAACTGTAGTCGTTCAATCTCGGATCCTGGAACTCGGGTTAATTGTGTATTATTATAGCTCGGAATCCGCTCTTGTTAGACATAGGAGATGTATTATTGTTAGATAGGAAGTCGTATTTTAGAGCCCTGTTGCATGAAAAAATGCCCCCCCCGTGAAAAAATGCCCCCACCATGGATATTCATGTAATATGGGGGGGCAAAATTTCATGGAGTTAGCGTGAAAAATTGCCCCCCCATGAAAAAATGCCCCCACCATGGATATTCTTGAGTTTAACACTAAATATTGCTGATACTATTTATATACGATACATTTATGAAAGTCATTGTTATTACTTCACACGACTAGTTTGTTGATTTGCAATGCTCTAGTAAACGAATAGAAGCCAAATAGCATTCAAAATGTTTTGTATAAGCATTGGCATACTTTAGAATATCCATGGTGGGGGTCATTTTTTCACGGGGGGGCAATTTTTCACGCTAACTCCATTAAATTTTGCCCCCCCCCATATTACATGAATATCCATGGTGGGGGCATTTTTTCACGGGGGGGGGCATTTTTTCATGCAACAGCCCATTGGTCTTGTTGGCTGACTTCAACTATGTGTAGAATGTGAGTTGTGTGGTTTTTCACACCTGTTATTTTCAGATTTAAGATGCATTTTGATCATTTTCTGACCAGTTTTAAGCACATTTTAAAGCGTATTAATGTATGATTTTTAAAAATGATCAAGGTAGGAACAGGTTAATTCGAAAGAATTGAACTGTTCTAATGGAATGTTGCTACATTCCAGGGTTGCTATGGAAACTTATTTATACCATTTGAACCTATATCTTGAAACATTCCATAAAAATCCAAATTTTCATATTAACCCATTCACATCTCAGTTCTATGCGAAAAATTTTAAAATAAAAACACTTATGTAGAAGTTCCATTAAACGACCTCTGAAAATCACCAAATTTGTCACGAATGTAACCTATTGCGCAACGGTGACTATTCTAAATTTTAACAACGGATATTGACACTATATTTATACATGCTGGTAATACATTCCTAAGCTCTATTGTGCTTTGTTAATGACTTAAGGAAGCCCATGTATTTGTTCAACCATCTTCTACCGCATCCATAGTCCCAAATCTGCAAGTTACTGTGAGACCTTATATATAGTAGGCTATGGCTCCACCAATTTTTATCTTGAGTCTACGCCCCTGATGCCTATGCAACTTTTAGCAGTCACTCTATCATTATTCAGTTATTCAAGATTTAATGCAACCAAAATGAAGTATATATGGAAAACAATACATTTACATGTGCAAGTATAATGCATGGGAAAAGATACAAAAATAGTATATCTACTGTAAAAGTGGTTGGGTTATTATTGGACTATAACGGAAACGATTTCCAAATCTCATCTTAAGGTCGTTGCGTACTTTGGTGCTAAAAAGAAATAATGATATCGAAAAGAAGTGAGAAGCTATGCAAATACAAGCCACGATATAAAAGGCATTTGCGATCCAGTTGATGATTTCTATTGCCATTTTAAGTTGGTCGAACTGAACTGTGTTTACTAGTGGAGCTTGATATAATACTCGCCCATAAGCGTATTCAGTGAAACAAGGTGCAAAATAAAGAGCTATGGAGATAACGAAAACATATTGTTCCATAAATTCACCGAAAATAAGGCATCCAATACCAATACAGTTCAGGATTGAAACAACAGTAAATTGTTTCCTTAATTTAATTGATGTTTCAATCGTTGCTTTGGGTTTGCAGATTATCTTCAAGTCAATAGTCTGTCTCTTCAAGGTGCGATGAAATATGCGCAAATACTTGACGAATAAGTATAAATAAAAGAATTGAATTACAGGTCCAAATAAAAAATAAAGAATCATCAATGCAGGCACTACACTACAGACCAGTATAATAGTGCATATGAATAGTGTGATTAAAAGAAAACGTAAAATCCATCTTAAACTACCTCCGATTTTGAAATAACTAGTATGCAAGTATTTGAGAAGACAGATGCAGAGAGTCATTATGAGCATTACTCCGACTTGTCCTAATGCTAGACAGAAATTTAGTGCGGGATTTCGAGAAGAAACTGATTGCATACTTTTGAAATTGACATAGTGTAAAGAGCAGTTAGAATTTTCAACGTTTTCAGGCAAATTAGATATATCTTTGGTATATTGGACAAGATAAGTCGCAAGAGAAGTGGAAGCATAAGCAATGGTGGTGAATAATTCTGCATTACTGATGGCGAAAAGAATGCAATATTTCACTATTTCGATCTTATACTCGTAGTTTTCCGCTAATTGTGCAAAATTTCCCAAAATATCATATTTAGCCTTTTCTAGTGCCTGTGAACGTTGTGTGATAAAAAATCGAACTTTTTTGAGAAAGTAAACGTTCCAAAGAATGTACAAAATTGCTGTCAGAAAAGTAAGCGGCACAAAAAGAACACAATCCACTTTAAAAACGATTTCCCAATCGTGTACCAAAATATTATCATGCATATATTTTTCTTATAGTCTTGTGCAGAGTTCAACATTGTGTTCTTATATACGTATACTGTCGACATATAGAGGTAGTCTTTAACTGTAATAATACAAAGGATATTGGCACATGGTAATTTTCCCTAAACCTTAATCATTATGACTTGTAACTGCTTACTTTACCTTTTTCATAATATGTTGTAGTCTAGTAGTTCTTAACCTTATTCGCATGATTTCCCCCTTCGTGTTATCTAATCATGCTTTTCCCCTTTTATTTTACGCATTCCAAAAATATTCTATTCATCAAGATTTTGAATCCTGGAAGAATAGATTGTAATTAGTCATTTGGTCGTAATCCTGGGTTTGAAAATAGGGTTTCATTCCTGAACAATTGCTGTAATTCTGAAATTTACATTTTGCTGTCAGTACCACTATGCAGTCTGTACTTTTCCTGAGAAATATTTTAGCATCCTAGATTCTACATACTTCCACCCAGAAATGCTAAAATTTCCACCGGTCAAGAACCCCTGCTGTAGTTGAATTCGATAATTTCGTAATCCATAGAAATACGTTGCACATCACATTCCTGGGGTTTTATTCACTAAAATTAATAAATTAAATTCAAAGAATATTTCTTAGAATTTGCTCAAATTCTAAGAATTTGTCTAAATTCTTAGAATTTGTAGAATTTGAAGAATTTAAGGGTTTTAAGTCACCAAGATGTTTCCTCTAAGGGGAGGGATGATGGAGTTCCCAGAGACCACAAATTACAGATATTATGATCAGGAGATAACACCCACTGGGCGTCTAAGGTGCTGTAAATCCCTGGATGGGCCTCGAAGTGGTTGTATCTATCTGAAACTATGCTCAAATTCCTCAAATTTATATGCTGTACATATATACATAGTCCTGCTCACTAAGAGTAATAAGGATATTACAACATGGTAATTCCCCTTTCTTTGTAAAGATAATGTTTCCACAAGTAATCTTACATAGTATTGAATAACAAAGAGTCATAATGTTAAATTAAAACAGTGTTGTATGTCATGTCGATTTGTATATTTAATCATCATACTTACATTACTTTATGTTTAGTAGGAAAAATGAATTGGAATTTCGGAGAGAAATTTCCTTTTGACATGAACGGTATACCACTTCTAAGTTGAGACTTTAAAGCAGGGCCGGCGACAGGGGGGGGTAGCTTGGGGTAAAACCGGGGGGCCCGTGGTAAATAGGGGGCCCGTGGTAAATAGGGGGCCCGGGGTAAATAGGGGCCCCAGGTCGGCATATAATAGTTTCTTTAGGATTTAAGATGTCCATTGTGATTGTGTCTTGTATGTACATAATAAGCTTGTATCACAATATGAATTCCTTTGTTTCAGTTTTCACTAATAGAATAATTGCTATGATCAATATCACATTTAAAAAAACAAAGGATTCTGTCATTAATAAATTTGGGATAAGTTTCTGGTTGCAATTTATTTTTTGTCTAAGGTCACAGGTGTTGCAAAAATTTAATTCTTGTCAAAGAGAGCTAGGGTGATGGAGGGGCCCGGCCAGAAATCTTACTAGGGGCCCCGTAAATTCTGTCGCCGGCCCTGCTTTAAAGTAGTAATAACAATGGCAATCTATTGTAGTGTCGTACAGTGATTTCTACTGTGAGAGTGAAGTCATATGTTGTATAGTAAAGGTGTGAAAATTTGTTTTCCATCTTTTTTGCAGAGATGAGAAAATTTCGCTTAGATCTTAGAACTTAATCGTAGTCATATCATTTGACACCTACATGCCAATTTTCACATCTCTATGACTATAAATTCTTCAATCAATTCGGACAAACACAAAAAAAAAATTAATTTTACATTAGATTTTTTCTTAATGATTAACTTAAATATCTCAAAAGGATACCTAAATTTTCCTCTCCCAAGAGTTACTATCCGTTGTATCCAGACCAGAGTGGACCATGGGTTACTTGCAGTGACCCATGACCCATCTGACCCATTGTATGCGCGACCCATGACCCAGTGACCCATGACCCAGTGACCCATGACCCAGTGACCCAGTACGTGACCCAGTGACCCAGTATGTGACCCAGTGACCCAGTACGTGACACAGTGACCCAGTAAGTGACACAGTGACCCAGACTAGTTTAACACAACACATACAAGTAAATTATGTTAATCAATTAATTTATTCTTATAACCTTCTAAAACTACAGAGATGATCCATCGATTTATGTGACCCATGTGACCCATGACCCTGTAATCTAGTGACCCAGTGACCCAGTGACTGGGTCACTGGGTCACCTGGGTCACTGGGTCAAGAGGTCGTGACCCATGACCCAACTGACCCAGCGATTTATGTGACCCAAGTGACCCATGACCCATGACCCAGTGACCCATGGTCCACTCTGATCCAGACATCCCGCAAAGTCCGGCGCTTCCAAGTGAGTATAGTCGAGCACAGTTATTGCTCACTGCGATAAGTTTCTATACTCGACTACTCATTTTGCAGCTCGAGACTTTGTCGGATTTCTGCGTGGTAACTGCTTTAGAAAAGTGTAGGCAAAATGTGATATCTTTTTGATATTTTAAGGAAATTTGATAACAATTACTAATGTATCCCATTGATTTATCCATTTGCTTTCTGATTATTCAACGTATACAATAGTAAAGTATTGTAGATTGGATCAATCAGGTAAATTGCATCATAATATTGAATTTACAGCTAATGTCTACATAACCAAAGAAAAAGTAATATGGTAATTTTCCCGCTTACGAAAACATCATAACAAAAACTAATGATCCAATTAAATTGGCCCAAATTGATTATTTTTGTCCCAATACTTCCTATTGCGCCAAACTTTGGTAATGATAACATTGCTCAATTGGATAGTTAGCATATATAGTATCCTACGCTGGCACAGAGTTATTCGTATAGTATACGGTATATGAATATTATCATTGGTGTAGAAATTCAATTCCGGACTTTCATTGAATTTCATTCAGAGTTATGGAATTTTTGTAAAATTTCCAATCTCAATTCATTGCAACAATTCTAACAATTCAAAAATTATTCAAATTTTAAATATTTCCAAATTCAAACAGCGTAGAATTGTCTCCTCGACTTTTTTGAATTGCGATAATATTTCTTTCTAGACATTTATGATGCGTCAAAGTAAAATGCCGAAATTTAGAGTAAGTTTTGAATTTAAAACATGATAACTGTCTAGAGAACAATTTTACCATTAACGTCGAAGAGACATTTCTCAGTCGCTTTAAATTGGAGATTTTATGGAATTTTGAATATTTTTTGAGTTATGTATGATGTTTGCGAAGATTTGAGATCACTTCAACGTTATTGAACCAAACGGGAATTTTGGTAAAAATTGATCCATAGTGGTCTATTGAGGGATTTTGGTACAAAACTATACATTTCAAATTAATTTTTGTTAAAAAATGAATATTTCGCAATTTTTAAATTTTGACCTCCGAAGCGTATTTAAATAGAATGAAAATACGTACGCTGTATTAAAAGTAAAGTATATCTCCAGTTTATCATATTTTGTATGAATAGAGAATTCAGTCTAATTTTTGTTGAGATAGAATCCAAATATAAACATCAACTTTTTTATTATTACTTTCGCAATACAGTACAATAATTTCACATAATTAACCATTATATCTATTCTAAAAGTGGTTGCCTTATTATGGGTGTTCTGTATACTCGAATTCCAAATCGCATTCTAAGATCTTGCAATACTTTTGATCCAAAAAGAGTGATTGATATGAAAAAGTAGTGAGAGAATATACAAATACATGCAAATGCAACAGCGATATTTGCGATCCAGTTTAGAATGATGATTGCCATATTGAGCTTATTCACTTGATCAGCATCCACCAGTGGAGGTTGATAGAATACTCTCCCATAAGCATATTCTGAGAAACAGGGACCAAAGTAAAGAGCGATGGAAATAACAAATGAATATTGTGGCAGGAAATCAGCGAAGATGAAACATGCAATAGCGATGCTATTCAGTGTAGAAATGACATCAAACTGTCTCACTAGTCTGATTGATGTCTGAATTGCTGATTTTGGTTTGTTGATTATTTTCAAATCGATCGTCTGTCTCTTCAATGTGTGGTGGAATAGGCGTACATGTCTGACGAATAAAACAAAATAGATTACCTGGAAAAAAGGCTCAATAATTCGATGGAAAATCATTAGTGGAGGCACTGCACTGAATATTAGAATATTGACGCAGATGAATGATGTTAAAAGCATGAACCAAAATATCCATTTGAACTCTCCTCCCTTCTCATAATAGCAACTACGCAAGTATTTGATGAGACAGATGCAGAGAGCCAATGTGAGAAGAATAGCGACCTGTCCTGCTGCTTCACAGAAGCCTATAATGGGAATTAATGTAGAAATCCTTTGTATTGAACTTCCAGAGACAAAATCCTTTGTACAATTGGATGCTTGAACATAATCAGGGAAACTTGGTTGTCTGCCATCTGTGATGATATCAGAAGCTACAACTGATATCGCGTACGCAATAAACCCGAGAACTTCAACGATGTTGATCGTTAAAAGAAAGGAATATTTTACAACCTCGATCTTGTGATTGTCAGCTAACTGTTTGTAATTTCCTAGAATATCATATCTAGCCTTTTCTAGTGCTTGTGAATGTGCTTTAGTAAATAAAATTATTTTCTTAACAAAGTAAACATTCCAAACAATATACAAAATTGAGGATATGAATATAAGTGGGACAAGTGTGATACAATCTATCAGAAAGAAAATTGTATCTCCACGCATTAATGTACTATTTTCCATCTTAGTATCGTTTAATAAGTTAGTTACTAAGACAACTTTCCATATTTATACTACAACTATACATATCACTCGCGAAGTTGCTCGTTAGATAAAATTATACAGCGAATACTCTAAGTATAATTGCATACTCTTGAAGTCTCCATACATGATGCAACTTTGTTGCATCAGTTGCACTCAAAGTTGCAACATTGTTGCATCGTTATTTTTCATGCACAACATGTAGCATGGAAATAGAACATGTTCTACTTATATTTTCGTGCAACATTACTGAACAATAAATTATGGCATTCAACTTTGTGCATAATGTATGGGTGCCTTTTAATTAATGGAAATAAATAAATTATCCGAAACTTTGTATTTGATCATTCACAGTATCCATACACTGTTAGCATAGGCGCCGATGTTGGGAGCCTCGAGGAGATCACCCACAGGTTTGGAGCAGGGGTGATCACAGGAATTTTCCAAACTATGGTGAGGCGAGGCAACGAAAAATAATCGGGCCCCTTCCTATGATTTTGGCTTAGGTGGTCGAATGAAATCCGGGGCCGCAGAATTAGGGGCGTAGCCAGTGGCGCCGACAAGGGCCTGCCAGGGGCTACGGTCCGTCTTAACTGGGCCTGCAGAAACATTTTCTGGACCTGCAGGATATTTAGTGGGCCAGCGGGCAGGCTCTGCAGGCCCATTGGCTACGCCTATGCGCAGAATCAAACTCGGGCAAATGTCTCACCCCCTCCTCCTGGACTACCCCTCGTTTGGAGCTAGGAAGAAATAACATACATCGTCTTTCCCTATTATCGAAATTAAGACAATATAAAAATATTTACTGTTGGCCCTCCCTCCGGTTTTGATTACTTTTCAAAAATTGGTATCTATTATTGATAATATTTAAACAAATTATTCATATGCACAATGGGAGCACCGAATAATCGGGAAAAGCGATTATTAATTGGGACAAATCTCCACGAAATATTTCCCACAACTAATACATAATTACATCAGTTTATTAGAACTCCACTTAAATCGGGGCAAATTATCGATTCTCAATTATCCGGATTAAATCGGAGGCAACTTTAGTGCGTATATGGTAATCTTTTAGATCTATTTCACAATATAAATGAAATTAGATAGGTTAGGAATACCCCTATCTCCAACTACATCACAGCAATTTTTTCGTTCCTCCCTCTAATTAAGGGTGAATTAAAATATTAAAGATGTCAAGTAAGCAAAATTTTCCTTATTCTTAGGTACAATCATCTAGGAAAACTAATGCAGGAAATAATATTAAATTTTAACATGAGGTAATATTTATAATATTTCCTATGTGATCTTGTTTGGAAATTTTATGGTAACTGTGTATAGTAATATCCAACTAAGAAATACAAATAGAGATGTGGTAATAACATTAAATGACTAACAAACTGATACATAATACACTAAAGTTATATTATGGAAATATTCCATATTTTAGGATTATATTCCTTGTCAGGATATCTATTACAAAATTAAAATGTTATTATGCAAAAGTTACATTGAATGTATCTGAACCTTAGAGTGGAACTTCCTTATAAAAAGCATCCCATTCAATTATACCTATTGTTCAATGAAATGTTTTGAAATTTCATGTTACAAGAATGTATGTCTTAATGCAGTCCTGATGAATATGTTCCTATTTTGAAAAGAAAATTCGTAAAGTACACAAGATTTCCTGTATGTCAAGCACCTCTAATGATTAGAAGAACTCTCAAGAATGCAAAAGTATTTGTGTACAAGTTGATAGAGTCAGAGAGAAGCTTTATTTATTCAGAACTTCACTAAATCACTGAATAGATCGGACATATACACTGATCGCGGAACGGACGACCACAAAAGGAATAAAATGCTAGAACCAAGAATTATTTGAAATAAGTTTCTACATTATTCACTTTAATTTTGTATATATCGCTGCTGGGTAACGGAACGTTCGTCGCAGGAATTTTCGTCTCTCGAAACATTTTTTAATGGGAATTTCGTCCCATTAGAGATCAACGGTCACTAACATGGAAGGGATTTAAGGATTTGGAGTGGAATATGGGTTTGAATGGCGGAGCTTTCGTCCCTGGAATTCAGGGGACGAATTCCAGGGACAAAAGTACCACCATTCAACGCAGCCATTCTCAATGAAATCTTGCACTTGATGAAAACGGTCGTAACGGAAGGTGAGAAAGCTCAAGATTCGAAAATGGGCGAACATCTTGATGGTCAAAGGATTGCAACCAGGGTTGCCGTGGGAATGGAATTCCAATTCCCATTCCTATCCCATTCCCACAAGATTTCTGTGGGAATTCCCACATAATTCCACAGAAACCCACAGGAATTCCACAAAAACCCACATGAAATCCCATAGAAACCCACATTAAATCCCACAGAAACTCATACTGAATCCCAGGTAATCCCACAGGAAATCCCGAGAAATCCCACAGATGCTCACAGAATCCCACAGATTCCCACATGTGGGAATTCCCATAACCTTAAAGTCATTCCCATCCCATCCCATATGGGAATCTGTAGCTTTCCCATGGGAATTCCGGCAAATTTTCATTCCCACGGCAACCCTAATTGCAGCAGATATACAATCAACTCCGCTTTATCGGGACAAAATATCTGGGACCAAAGTGTCCCGAATAAGCGGAGTCACCTATAATTTAAACTAAATAATGAACTTCTGTTACATGGAATGAAAATGCAACTCGATCTCAATGAAATATTGATTTTGTGGAATCGATCGAGAAATCAAAAACACAGGTGCGTAGACTCAGGATGAGGATAGGTAGGGCCATTTTGGACCGATCGTATTATGGCAAATAGAAAATAATTTCTTCAGCAAATTATTGGTAAGAATATGGGCCCTACCAACCCTACCGGAGCCTATGCATATGAAACAAATCTAATTCTTAAAATTAACGTTGTTTTTTTGAATTTACAAAATCTGCTTATTTACAAATTAATCGGTTTTGCAATCTGTTCAATTATGCTATTATATTTACATGATTTGTATTCTATTTTTCAGATTACTATACACGATATTAAACTATTAATCATTAAATTTCTTATTTCTTTATTCGAAATTCAAATCACATCCTTGAAAAAGCATGATACATATATATTGTTTAATAACTCACATGTTTTGTTTGAGTACAAAATAAGAGATGTAGAACGAAATGTACCATGCTTTTACTTAGATCATCAAATTGATATGTTATACAATATATATATAAGTATATATGATATCCAGAATTAGTAGAATTAGCAAATATTGAAAGTTACTGCTTAGTAGAACTATAAATGTACATCAGTTGCATTATTTTCAAAATTCCCCTTAAAACTACTGTTGAAATTAAATTTCTGATGGGTTAGCTGGAAAGACAAAATATTACGCATTGTTTGAATAAATCATTATGATACCATGAGTGCGTCTTGAAACTTGTTAGATGCTTGCAAATATTTATAACTATATGCAGATCTTCGGGGTATACCTCAGCAACATATCAACCAAAGGTATAGTCAGCATTTAGGGTGCCGCAATTCCAGTCTATTCTGTGAGAGAGTTGCGGCACCCAATGCTAATTTGCCAAATTTTAGTGGGCACAGCCTTTGAGGTTGCGGCCTCGGCCCCATGTGCCGCACCCTGGCTCGCCTCTGGTTGCAACCCCGCAAACCCCTCCCTTGGATCCGCCATTGAGCTTTTATAAACTCAATGATTCATTGTATGCACACTCGGATATTGTGGACAGAGAATCACTTCAGTTAGATGCAGTCATAGAGGCAGTTGTGATTTAAATTTTCGCTTTGGTCCAGAGCTGCACGCGGCCCGCAGCTAAATTTTCGGCCCGCAAGAAGCCCGCATAAATATTTTTGGCCCACTTTGTAAGCTACTAACTATAGAGAGACACTTAGGGAATCCTTTTAAGGAATCTTTTTGGGAGTGAGTTTCTTCAAACACAAATAAGTGGAAACTAACAAAGTTCCATTTACGTGAGTATTCCTTAATTGGTACCTCGTAACAGTTAAAAACATCGTCTCGGTTGTCATTGCGGGGAGTTCTGCCAAGATTTCCGGCCCGCGGAGCCCGCAAACTATTATATTCGGCCCGCACCGCCCGCGGCCCGCGTGCAACTCTGCTTTGGTCGAAATAACAAGATACGACTCTCAAGATTACAATTCTCGATTAGCTGCTTGTGGAGAAAACTAGTACGAATATCCAAGAAATATAAGATTAATTAGCTCAGTGTGCATATTCTTAATTTTTTAAGTTAATTTGTACTTAGCCATGACTTATACCTTCAGAGTGCGATTATAATCAAAACAATTCACATATAACATTATGATATCAAATAACTGTCAAAGGCATTAGAGCTTATCCATGATTATTTGATGGTAAATCCTTTTATCGAGTCATCCATTCCTAAAACTAATTGAAATATACGTATGCCATGGCATATTGGTATACATCATAGTTTTTGAGGTATTCAACAGTTTACTATCTACTGATGTTAGCTACAACCTAGTTTTCTTAACTCTGTTTGTCCCTAGATAAAATTACACACTTACAACTGTTACTTTACTATATATCACATATAGACACTCTGGAAGTTCTGATTAGATTGACAAATATTATTTTCACTGTCTGTCAGCAAAAACTACAACTTTACATATATTCATTTTATTAGACAAAATAAGATATTAGACAATAGTTAGATGTGAAATCTGTGTTTATTCAGCAATTTAACAATGACTTAGTAAAATATATAAACTGAAATTTAGGCTAAAATAGGCCATCGTACAATGGGACAAACTTGTGCTACCAATACAGGAGCAGTCGCCCCTAATCGTCGTCAAATTCAAGTCATCGATGAAAATTTTCAAACACAAACTACCCCTCCGTCAAAATGCCTCCAAGTAGTTCGAGGATCGAAACGGTTTAAAGGACTTACTCAAGGTTTTAACAGGCGTTTTGAAGCAAGCAACTGTCAAGTCATTTATCTACCAACAAACGATTGCGAAGCGATGGATGCCCTCACTGACATACTTGGGAACGCTGAGTACTGTGCTAATTTCTCAATCGTATCTGGGAGACATTGCTATGAAAGTTTAGTTTACAACCCTAATATTCTCGCGATTATTGACATCTCTTTGATGACTCAATTGTCTAGCACTAACAATCAAGGTACAATCGAGTACAGTGCTGAGGCAGGCGGAACTAATTGGATGCTCACAAAAGAATTGTATCTCAAATTCGGTCGTGTCATTCCTGGAGGCTCTTGTTATAGTGTCGGATTAGGCGGACATATATGTGGCGGTGGTTACGGTCTACTTTCAAGGAAATATGGCCTCACAATCGATTATCTTTCTGGTGTTGATATACTTTGTGTCGATGGACATAGTAGAAAAGCTTGTTTGAAACAAATACGGGAAGACTCCTGTACAAAGGACGAAGCATTGCTGTTGTGGGCGTGTCAAGGGGGCGGAGGGGGAAATTTTGGATTGATCACTCGCTATTATTTCAAGAATCTTCCTGAGGCACTACAAAACGCATATATTGAAACATTATCAATTCGTTGGAAAGACGTAACTAGGGAGAAGTTCAGATTCCTCTTGCATGCTTTTTGGGAGTTTGTTTACGAACCCAAAGACAAACCTGACGAAAAACCCTATTTTGTTATCCTCAAGTTAATGCACAGTTCTGCTGGCGAAATTCCTATTACATTTCAGTCATCATTTGATAATGGAGGAAATGATTACGTGAAGAATATTACGGATTTCAAAAATATCCTAGAATGTAAAGGTGGTATAAAAGTGCATCATCCCTCCATACCCTTGATTGGCCACCCAAGTTCTAATGGAATTTTAAGTGTTGCACAGGAGATGAATTGGTTTGAAGCTGCACAGACATTAAACGGTTCAGGGCCTAACCAATGCGGTAAGTATAAGTCTAGTTATATGCGGAAGCCATTCCCCGAATATCAATGTGATGCATTATTCACTTTTCTAACAATGACCACAGAAGGCTTATCAATATTGGGTCTGAATCATCTTGATAAGAATAATCCCAATTATGAAGACTTTGTCAAAAAATTGAACGACGAAAAGCTACTAGACCAACTAGATTTTAAGCAATCTTTGGTTCAGGTGGATAGCTATGGCGGTCAAATTAACACAGTACAGTCAAATGCTACCGCAATCCCACAAAGAAGTTCTAATATGAAGCTACAATACCAAACATATTGGGCTCATGATCCTAACCAAAAAGATGCAGCAAAATTCCATCAATTTCAGGATTGGATCCACCGTTTATGGGTGGATACTATGTATGAAGATGTATACAAGGAAACTGGTGGACTTCCCGATCCATACTACCAGGCTAAACCTGATGTTCAAGAAGAAGGTGGTGCTAGCCCAATAGTAGATCTACTACCATATTCATCTTGTGTATACCCAAAAATAACACCTCCCGATTCGCGAGTAGTTGACGGTGCTTATTACAACTATATTGACGTAGATATGGTCAGTTGGGTTGAATTCAAATATAAAGTCGGTAATAAGCTAGCACAAGATGCCGTTTTGAGGCTTTACTTCGAGGATAACCTTGAGAGGTTGGTTGAGGCTAAGAAAAAATGGGACCCGCTAGATATCTTCAAGCATGAACTATCAATTCCTCTGAAACTTTCAGAGCAGCTGTAAATATTTTCAGCAAACGTGTGCTAATGCTAGAACCGTATTTAGTAGTATTTGTGTGTTTGGGATGGTTAATTTCTGTTCTGTGATTTTAGTATTAAACATGATTTAGGCTTATCTTGAATGTCGTATTGAATTGCATGTTTGTACATTAAATTAGTAATTCATTGTTTACTTTAGTGTGAGTTTTTGCATATATATGCTGCAGTGTAAATGCGAAACTGGTGGATTCGCGAATACACCAACTATTCAGTGTATTCGCGAATCCACCAGTTTCGCATTTACACTGCAACATGTATATTCAAATAATGCATCTCTAATCAACATGTAGTATGGAAATAGAAGATATTCTGTGTTCGTAAAACATTGTTGCAAGAAAGATAGGGTACATACAATTATTGCACAAAAGATATTTATTTGTTGCATTAAATTTATCGCAGTTTGTATGCTGAATGGTTGCACCGTGTATGAGGGCCTTTTGGTGGAAAAAGGTTTTCGCCAATTTTGTTTTTATTCATTCACAATATGGATAGACTGCTACCATAAGCGCCGAAATTGGGGGTCTGTGGAGGCCACTCACCGCTAGATTTGGAGCTAGGAAGAAAAATATGCATATTGTTACCCGGAGGCGCGAAGTTTTGGAAAATAGAATAAAACCTGGGGGCTCAGAAAATCTTTAAAATCTTAGATACTCAAATAACGATATGCAGATATTGTTTTATCTTGAGAAAAGAAAATCTAGGGATATAGTGGAATAAAAATGTAATAGAGATATATATTTAAACTCAATTAACATAATTTGGGGTTGAGTTGTAACCTATAAGTTTGTGTGGAGTCCTGCCATACTACAGCTTTCTCCATTGCTCCATTTCCCAGCACCACGCCCCCCCAGGTACCCACACTTGGCGCTATGTCGTTTCCCTCTATGCATGATTGCTCTCAAATATCGAATTTAAGACAATATAAAAATTTTCCGGGTTGACCCTCCCCCAGGTTTTTTATTAATTTTAAAAAAATGGCGCCTATTACTGTTAGTATTTAAACAAGTCATTTGCATGCACAATGGAGCGTCCAAAAATCTGGAAAAGCGCTTAATTGGGACAAATCTTCAGAAACGAAATATTTCCTCAATTAATACATAATCACTCCAGTTAATTGGGAACTCCACTTAAGGACAAATATCGAACAGCAATGTATCCCAATTAGATCGGAGACAACTTTAGTACGTAAATAGTAATCTTTTAGATCTATTTCATAATATAAATGAAATTAGATAGGTTAGGAATACTCCTACCTCCAACTACATACATCACAGCAATTTTTTACTCCCTCCCTCTAATTAAGGGTGGATTAAAATATTAAAGATGTCAAGTAAGCAAAATTTTCCCTATTCTTAGGTACAATCGTCTAGGAAAACTAATGCAGGAAATAATATAAAATTTTAACATGAGGTAATATTCCCAATATTTCCTTTATGATCTTGTTTGGAAATTTTATGGTAACTGTGTATAGTAATATCCAACTAAGAAATACAAATAGAGATGTGGTAATAACATTAAATGACAAACAAACTGATACATGATACACCAAAAAAGATTCTATATTTTAGAATTATATTCCTTAACAGGATATCTATTACAAAATTAAATTGCTTTATGCAAAAGTTACTTTGAATGTATCTGAACCTTAGAGTATGAAACTTCCTTACAAGAAGCTTCTCACTCAATTATATCTATTGTTCATGAAATTTTTTAAATTTAACGTTATAAGAATGTATGTCTTAATGCAGTCCTGATAATAAAGTTCCTATTTTGAAAAGAAAATTCGTGAAGTACAAGAGTTCTTGTATACCAAGTATCTTTACTGATTAGAAGAATTCTCAAGAATGCAAAAGTATTTTAAAGTTGATAGTCAGAGAGAAGTTTTATTTATTCAGAACTCCACTAAAACATTGAACCGATCGGATATGTACACTGGTCCATGGAATAGACGACAATAAAAAGAATAAAATGCTAGAACCAAGAATTATTTGAAATAATTGTTTCTACTTTATAGACTTAATTTTTGTACATATCACAGCTGGGTAACAGAACTTTCGTCCCTCTAAATTTTTTCATGGGAATTTCGTCTCATTAGGAACCAACGGTTACTAATATGGAAGGGATTTAAGGATTTGGAGTGAAATATAGGTTTGAATAGCGGAACTTTCGTACCTGGAATTTCGTACTCTTCATTCAGGGGACGAAAGTTCCGCCATTCATCGAAGCTCCGCCATCCATCGATTCTCAATGAAATCTTGCACTTGATGGGAGTGGTCGTAACGGAAGGTGTGAAAGCTCGAGATTCGAAATTGGGCGATCATCTTAATGGTCAAAGGATTGCAGCAGATACAGAATCAACTCCGCTTTATCGGGACAAAATATCTGGGATCAAAGTGTCCCGATTAAGCAGAGTCACCTATAATTTGAACTAAATAATGATTTTATGTTACATGGAATGAATATGCAACTTCGATATCAATTATGATTTTGTGGAATCGATCGAGAAATCTGTATATCACAAAAACACAGGTGCGTAGACTCAGGATGAGATTGGTAGGGTTATTTTGGACGGATCGTATTAAGGCTAATAGAAAATAATTTCTTCAACAAATTATTGGTAAGAATATGAGCCCTACCAACCCTACCGGAGCCTATGCATATGAAACAAATCTAATTCTTAAAATTAACGCGGTTTTTTTTTCGATATTACAAAATCTGCATATTTTACAAATTAATCGGTTCAGCAATATTTTCAATTCTACTACTTCACGGACTTCTTCCAATGAAATCAGCATATGCTACTTCCTATTCAACAATAATACATATATCACCAAAAATGTGATGCCAAACGTAACTCATCGATATTAATTTTCAGCCTACGCTAATTTTACCGTAAAATGAAGTTGAAAGTCCGTGTATTTAAGAAGTCCGTGACTACTTGTAGCATATGATGATTTGTATTCTGTTTTCAGATTACTATACATAATATTAAACTATTAATCATTAGGGTATTATTTTTTTATTCGAAATTCAAATAACCTAAATTTTGATTTGACATCAAAATGAGAAATGCACCTTGTTTTTGCTTAGAACATCAAATTGATAGATTATACAATATACAAGTATATATGATATCCATAATTAGCATAAATATTGAAAGTTACTGCTTAGAGAACTATCAATGCACAAAAATATCCCTATTATGTAACGTGTAACTTCGTGATTGATATAGTATATATACTGTATAAATATATGCTCATAATACACTCAGTAACTAACTTTTATTGAAAGATACTTCGGATCAAATGGAAATTACAACATTAATGCGTGGGGATACGATCTTATTTCTGATAGATTGTATCATTTCTGTTCCACTTATATTCATAACTTCAATTTTGTATATTGTTTGGAATGTTTACTTTGTTAAGAAAATAATTTTATTTACCAAAGCACGTTCACAAGCACTAGAAAAGGCTAGATATGATATTCTAGGAAATTACAAGCAGTTAGCTCACAATCACAAGATCGAGGTTGTAAAATATTCCTTTCTTTTAACGATCAACATCGTTGAAGTTCTCGGGTTTATTGCGTACGTGATATCAGTTGTAGCTTCCTATATCTTCACAGATGACAGACAACCAAGTTTCCCTGATTATGTTCAAGTATCCAATTGTACAAAGAATTTTGTCTCTGGAAGTTCAATGCAAAGGATTTCTACATTAATTCCCATTATAGGCTTCTGTGAAGCAGCAGGACAGGTCGCTATTCTTCTCACATTGGCTCTCTGTATCTGTCTCATCAAATACTTGCGTAGTTGCTATTATGACAAAGGAGGAGAATTCAAATGGATATTTTGGTTCATGCTTTTAACATCATTCATCTGCGTCAATATTCTAATATTCAGTGCAGTGCCTCCACTAATGATTTTCCATCGAATTCTTGAGCCTTTTTTCCAGGTAATCTATTTTGTTTTATTCGTCAGACATGTACGCCTATTCCACCACACATTGAAGAGACAGACTATCGATTTGAAAATAATCAACAAACCAAAATCAGCAATTCAGACATCAATCAGACTAGTGAGACAGTTTGATGTCATTTCTACACTGAATAGCATCGCTATTGCATGTTTCATCCTCGCTGATTTCCTGCCACAATATTCATTCGTTGTTTCCATCGCTCTTTACTTTGGTCCCTGTTTCTCAGAATATGCTTATGGGAAAGTATTCTATCAACCTCCACTGGTGGATGCTGATCAAGTGAATAAGCTCAATATGGCAATCATCATTCTATATTGGATTGGCAATATCGCTGTTGCTTTCTCATTCATTTGTATATTCTCTCACTACTTTTTCATATCAATCACCCTTTTTGGATCAAAAGTATTGCAGGATCTTAGAATGCGATTTGGAATTCCAGTTTACAAAACGCCCATAATAAGACAACCACTTTTAAAATAGATATTATAATGATCATTATGTGAACTCTTTACCATGTATTGTAAGTGTGATAAGTGAAAAAGCCATTGAATATATTACTATATCACTTGAATTCATAGGGTCTTCGATATACTGTACAGTTAGCCAAGTTACATTAAATTTGGACCAGGAATTTGCTAACTCATTTCCGGTTAAGTTAATTTGGGCGGGAACCAAAAGTTCTGGGTACGAAACTGTTGCGTAGATACGTGAGATTCTTATACTGCATAACCATGGATGGTTTAGTAGCGTAGAATCGGCACTTGAAAATTTACATTGATACGGTATCTAAAATTATTCTAACATGTGAAGGTTGCATCTAAAATTATTCTAACAAGTGAAAGCTCGGAAAATTCTAGCAAACGAAAGCTCCAAAATTATAACAAATGGAGGCGCCTCTTCCGTAGAATCGTGATATTTTGTTTCACTAACTCAAATGACCTTGTGGTTCAATCTATTTCAACATAACTTGATTAACATCACCACCAAATTGTGGCACACGACACAATTTAATGGTACGCGACACAAATGATCATGGTAAAACCTCATATGGACCATAAATACAAAATAAATTTGCCATAGTAAATTATGTTGTGTGCCACTAAATTGTGTTGCGTGCCACTAAATTATGTCGTGTGACATCAGATTGTGTCGTGTGCCACAATTTAATGGTGATGGTTATCAAGTTACGATGAAATAGATTGAACCACTAAGCCATTTGAGTAAGCGAAAAAGGATACTCTCAGGATTCTAAGCTACAAAACCATCCATGGTTATGTAGTATAAGAATCTCACGGATCTAAGATCTCACGAAACTACGTACCAGAACTATAAACACGATTAAGTTATTAATTAAAATAAAAAACGTAGCCCTTATAGATTTTACTTGAGATAAGCCTAAACACTCAAAGATAATGTCTGATTGATTTCATTGCCTAGACAAGAAAAACGACCAAGACAAAAAATGCTTTGTTTACATTTTGGTTTTGTCTTTGATTCATTTATAAAATCACTAAGACAGTCTAAGATTTAATATAGCGAATTAATGAACCCTGTCTATAGTTTTCCAAATGATTTTTTGCTGAGACTAGAAATTGGCAATTGCCACATTGTCCTAATTTACGAATTAAATATATTTCAAGATAAACAATACTGACTTTATCCTTATGGCCTATTATCTTAAGCAGAATCTTCTTTTCAAATATTTCAATGTAACATGCTTAAAATTTGTATTTTTCATGCTATTTTGAATGTTTATAATAATAAAAAACTGAAAATATTCTATAAAATCAAGGCTGTAGACACCAGGTGTGACACCAGGTGTGAATACAAGAAAGCTTATTATAATGAAATATACACAAAAATGGAAATTAAAAAAACAAAGAATAAAAATTAGTTGTTTGATTCACATGCATAAGCACAGAAAGCCTTTGCCAAGTAGCTGCTATTGTAAACTGTATTGATTGAAGTACGACACACATACTTGTGCACACGTGGGTGACTCTTAGCTTCATAGGTGTTGACCTAAGGTAAAAAAGGCTGGTTTAGCGAACTGTATCGAAATTGAATCCCAATTCCAAATCGAATTTTCAGATCTCTCCACAGCTTTGCTCCAAACACGAGGCAAGTTACCAAAAAGTAATGCGTGCATATGCACATTGATCCAATGGCAACAAGGATATTGGCTAACCACCCAACAATAACTGTTGCTTTAGTAAGCATCTCAACTTCACTTACGGTGATGAGGAGTGGTTGAAAATATGATTTTCCGTGTGCATATTCTGAGAAACAAGGTGTCAAGGAGAATATTACCTCAAAAACGAATAAGTATTGAGCTGCAAATTCGCCAATTATGAAACATGCAATTCCGACGCAGTTCAATGAAGAGATCAATGCAAATTGATTGGTTATCCCCTTTGAAGCCTGAATGGTTCTATTTTCACTGCAAATTATTCTTAAGTCAAGTGTTTGCCTTTTCAACGTGCGATAGAACATGAATATATTTTTCACGAGGAAATAGAAATATATCAGTTGGACAAAAGGCTCTATGATAAGTTGAAAGAGGAATAACTGAGGGACTAATCTGAATACCAGAAAGATGGTGCAAAGAAATGAAGTGAAGATAAGAAAGCGAATGATCCAGCGAAAGTTCCCTCTAATATCATAATAATTATTATGCAAGAATTTGATGAGACAGATGCAGAGAGTCATTGATAATAACAACCCAATTTGCCCGATTACAACACATAGACCAGTCGGCCATTCAATCGAAGAAAGAGTCTGTAAAGTTTTTACTTTGAAATAATTCCTCGTACAGTTTGAAATTTCACCAGTTCGGGGGAATTGTAGAGTATTGTTATGTCGAAATTCAAAATATGATCCGATATCCGCTATACCATACAGTACCACTGCTACTCCTTCAATGGAATTAACTGCCAATAGAAATGAGTATTTGACAATTTCAACTTTGTGACTGTCAGCTAATTTGGAGAAATTCTCTAGAATATCGTTCCTAGACCTTTCTAAAGCAAATGATCTTTTCCTGATAAAGAAGCGAATCCTTTTTATACAGAAAACAGTCCAGAGAAGATATAGAACAGTTACAACAAATATAAATGGACAAAGAAAGGCGATTTCTACCTGATAAGCAATGCTATCATATTGGAATATATTTATGTGGAACATTTTGATGATTTATATGACTATAACTCGCTGTATCTCAGTATTTATAAACTTTGAGAAGAGCATAGAACTTTCTACTTTTGGAACTTTTCCCTAAATTAATTTACCGCTGAAAAGCTTTAACTCATAAAATAAGATAAATTAAGTAATTAAGATTCTGATGTAACAGCTTCAAATGATTGCAAACTACCGAAATATATTTTTTTTGTAATTTTATTTTGACGCGATATGTGATACAATAGATTGGGTTAGAACAATATTTAAATTTAAGAATCATAAAGTTATACTGGTTACGGTTCAGGGACAAATAAAGTTTGCAAAGTATTTATAATCTTTTTAATCTAATCATATATACTTGCAATATCTCCTCTCAAAGCAATTACGTAATATGATATACAGTAATAATGTAATAACTCATTTAGTATTGGATATTATGGAATTGTAATCACATATACGAATAATACTTCTTTAATGCTAAATCCCAAATCTTAATTGCAGTTTTTCAATGTATCTAATTATTACATCAGATTTTTTGTCTAATTGATTTCATAGCCTACGCAGCAAAAAACGACGGACAAAAAACTATTTTGTAAGAGTTGCTACCAATAAAACAATGCTTACAGAGGCATAGCGATAAAAAACGATGGACAAAGAATAGTGGAAATAATTTAAAATAAAGCCATAGCCTAGAGGTAGTAGCGTATCCAAGGGGGGTCCAGGGCAGAGTTGCACGCGGGACGCGGGCCGACTTTTCTTATAGACCCGCGGGTCGTGTGGGCCGAATATAATAGTTTGCGAGCCAGTGATCCGGAAATCTTGGCAAAACTCCCCACGATGACAACCGAGACGATGTTTTTAATTGTCATACCAATTAAGGAATACTTACGTAAATGGAACTTCGTTAGTTTCCTTTTATTTGTGTTTGCAGAAACTCACTCCCATAAAAGGATTCCCTTAGTGTCTCTCTATAGTTAGTAACTTACAAAGCGCGCCAAAATATTTATGCGGGCTTCTTGCGGGCCGAATAAATTATTAAGATAAATTAGTCAAAATTATTGCTCCATAGATAGTTGGAAAGCTATAGATCCATATTTCAACGTCTAAGGTTGGAAATTTCTATGAGGAGCAAGCCCCCAGACCCCCTTATTTGCTTGCTTCGCTCGCTCAGGGCCCCCAGTCCAAAATCTTCGATACACCCGTGCATTAATGCTGGTATTCCCATTCTAGGAAAGTCGAATTCAAGTTTCCCCCCTTTCCCTAAATTAAAATATCTGGATCCACCACTGCCCACAGCCTACGCCTATGAGAGAGATTTCAGCTAAATATTCCTTCTTGAACCACCGCTAAAATTATTTATCTACACTGTAAAATGCAAATATACATTTTTTGACTAACTTTACACATCTACATTTTGAAGAAATGGCTATCCTCCTTGAAAGCGTTCAAATTCAGTGAGAATTTATTATTCTCCAAACAAATAGATCGCTGTAGCATTCACATTTCTCAACAAATTAAAAGATTACCTAGACTTTGTTTATGTCGACATTACTGTTCACTAAAACAGCCAAATGATTAGCAGAAATTTTAATCTGCTTAGTAGAACTGTATGCGTAGAATGGTATTATTGTGTCTACTTTCATAATTCCCCCCTAAAATTTTTAAAACATTATTAATCTTCTTACTTTCTATAAGAGAATCATGATATTGACAACTTTCTAAAAGCATTTGCATATGATTACAGTTGTTGGATTTTAGTGGGGACATTTTGGGGACATTTGGTGTTGAAGAATTTCAATGTTAATTTTTTTTACCTTATTAGAATGGCGAAACATAGTTGTCTTTTTATCACTTCGTTGTTATAACAGGAATTTGAAACCAGCATTTGAATAAGGTAATTTAGATTACGTAAACTCAACACAACTATGGTGGAATTCTATTTAGATTTTGCATTAATAATGTTCACCTAGAAACTAAGATTTTGTATTAATAATGTTCCTCTACAAACTTCGCGTATTAGCAATCTTTTCGTATACAAATTCCAGATTGTTAATAAGCAAATTCCACTGTAGTTGCTTCTAAGATATGAACCTAATTATAAAAACAGCTCACTAGACTCTCATTTCCATTAATGCATAGAATCATATCACATTGATGGAGTCTCTTATAATTACAATTTTATATGAAAGTAGAGCTATATCCATAGTATCTGACAAAGTGAGGATTGTGAGCCTGGAGATATACTGTGGATTCTTAACGATGAACAAAAAAAAAGGTACTTCAGAAAGACTCATGTGTGCTGTGTGGTTGAAATGTCCAACTATCCTAGAAAGGAAGGGATTCTAAATTAGTCATAAAGCATTTTCAGTATTGTGCGAAATAATGAATATTTTTAGTGAGATGATAATCCAGTTTTTTACCTATTCTCCAGGAATGTCTAGTTGTTGTTATGAAAAAGGATAAAATGCCCAGCTTTTTTGTCTGAGAACCCTAGCATAATAATCAAGTTTGAAACCGATTGAACAGAATATCAGTATTCATGATTAGTTCCCTAACCCAATACAAATACTGATATTATTCGGGTACTTCATAAATTCTAATACTGTACGGCTGAAATAAATAATCTTTAATAGAGGACTGTGAATGGTTATAGTACTGTATGTTGATATATTTTATAGATAGTGACTGGATATGATAGGGAAATTAATTAGAAAATACATAATAACTAAGGTTGAAACCGATTAAACAGGATAAAATATTCATGAATACGAATACTGTTTTCGGTTACTACAACCGAATGCGAATAGTGATATTTGGTTCCCAACCGAATATCAACTATTTGCCAAATAGTATTTGATCTAACTGAATATTGAACTATTCGAGTACAACCTTAATAATAACATATCCATATTCTCACACGTTTACGTAAACTTATTATTACTGCTTTAATGAGCTGCACTATCACTGATGTGACCAACATTTTTTCACAATTTCCATAGTAGACCTGACTCCACATAAACACATATTATTGTAAACCTACTATATTATCCCCAGTTCCTTGATCAAGACATACTGAGTGTAGAGTAATATTAAACTTACTATGATAGTCTTATAAGCTAACTCGATAAGCAATTGATTAATGTGAAATATTAATTAAATCTTGCTTAGTTGTGTGATAATAATAATAATAATAATTGAGTTCTATTGAGTGAATGGCTACGCGTGAAGGTATTGGAGGAGGTTTGGAGGGATTGGATCGGTTCGATGCTTTGACACAGGAAATAGAAGAGAAGTTCTCTCACTTCCATTCTCTCCTCGAAACACGAAGAGTGTCTCTTCTTGAGAGAGTGAAGAAGATGAGAGAACTCTACCAGCAACATCAGGAACTGTCCGAAGGAATAAACCAATTGGAAGAGATCAGAAGAGCAACCAACGAAGTACTGAAGATTAATTTGGCTGCAAGAAACAAAGAAAACGTAGTTAAAACGTGGGATGATGACATTAAAGAGTTGACTGAGAAAAAAGCGGATTTAGATCAAGTTTCTACTCTAAAGTTTGTCGTAAATAGTGAAGAGTTTTCTGATTGTGTAAAGAGAATGCATTTGAGAGAAATAGAAGCAGTGGAGTATTGCAAGAGAAGAGAACCTCTTGTCATGAAGGGGAAGGTAGGACACGGCGAAGGAGAAGTTATTGATCCACTATGTATATTTATTGACGATACGAGTAACGAAGTGTTTGTTGTTGATTCCTATAAGAAGTTAGTATATGTATACTCTTCTGAAGGAGATTTTATTAGAAAATTTGGAGAAAAACAGTTGATTAGACCTTATAGTGTCTGTCTATCTGGAGAATTCCTATTTGTCTCAAGTTAATCGAGTTCAGTAATTTCCAAGTTTGCTAAAACTGGAGAGTTTGTGAAGAGTACTAGCTTAGAAGGTGAGAATGTTATTCAGCTTAATAGTCCAAGAGGTCTGTGCGTACATAATGAATTTGTGTATATTTGTAATAATGGACATAACAGAATCGAAGTGTTGAAACTAGATCTGACATTTGTCAAGAATTTCGGAAAAGACAAACTAGAATATCCAGAAGATATCAAACTATTCAAAAATCAGATATTTGTTCTCGTTAAGCTTAATAGTACAATTCATACATTCAATACAGAACACAATTATCTCCGTTCTATCCATTTCACAGGACTACAGAGTCAGATATCTAACGCTTACTTTTTCACAATTGACAATAAGAGTAACTTTATAGTTAGTGACAGAGAAGCTGGTTGTTTGAAAGTATTCAATCCTTCAGGAGAATGTGTAGAGACACTAGGAGAAGGATTTCTATCTCTACCTCAAGGTGTCGCTATGGAAAATCAACAGCGTATTTTCGTTATTAGCAATTCAAGTTACAATTGTCTTCAAACTTATTAACCTATTCCGTATTTCCTAAGTTATTCCTAAATGTTTTTGTATGAATATTTTATTTATGATGTAACCCAGAACATGAATTTGGATTGTAACGTATGAAATTATTATTAGACTTAACTTTATTATTTTACATTTTCAACATTAACCGACTTCTATACATTAAACATGTTCACATGAATTCAAGAGATATGCACTGAAACTTGTCCACTGCCATCCAATCAACTTGCACAAATGACAGTTATGTACTTGTGGTCATTATGCAGATGTTAATTGTAATAAGGAAGTAGGCGACGGGATTGTTTATATGGCGGCTGTTATAGCAGATTCCACTGCACATTTTCTACATTAACAAGCACGCTTCGCTTGCTTGCGCTGCACGGCTGGCGGACACTTTGTGTCCGCCGGAGGCGCCCTTTGGGCGCCTGTGGTCACCATTGATTAATTATATTGGAGATAGCATCTCTAAATACGTCTGTCATAATGCTAAAATCGATATCGCACGAAAAATCACCAAATTTGTCAATTTTAAAAATTTTGATGCGTAATAATGACATCATAACAAAGTGATGAGTCTTCATTTTTAGTGCAGCTCCTATAGGGAGATGCCCTTATGGCATGGACGGAGTATCTCGTCCGTCCGTATATGTGTATGTATGTATGTGTGTATGTCCGTACGCGCGCTACTGCGAAATCTAACAGTCCGAATTTTACCAAATTTCGCATGTAGGATCTCTTTATGGTGTAGATGTGCACCGTCAACATTTTTTTCGCAAAATCTAATCACTTCCGGTTTTTATGAGTATATATTCATATTTTAACACCTCCACTGCAAAGCTTTGTTTAAAGATATAAGTAAGATCTCAACGGCTAATATGGGATATTTTAATATGTAGATTCCGATTTTAACACTTTGAAAGTAATAATGTGAATATTTTATGAGTTTTTAACATATGTATATATACATATTTTCACACCTTTCGAAAAAATATTATTTTGAGTTAAAAGCGAGTTCTCAACGGCCAATATAGGATATTTTAATGTGTAGATTCCGATTTTAACACTTTGGAAGTGGTCATCTAAGTATTTTATGAGTTTTTAACATATGTATATATACATATTTTCACACCTTTTTAAAAAAACTTATTTTGAGCTAAAAGCTAGCTCTCAATGGCAAATATAGGGTATTTTAATGTAGATTCCAAATTTCACACTTAGAATGCCGTAAGATTAGTAATTCACGATGTAATCCGATATTTATATTACATGTTCCTTCGAGTCACTTCCTGGAGCTGCACTATCGGTCTGTCGACCGACATTTTTTAATAATAGTTGGGTCTTATGTGAGATATATTAATGTACATAATCTATTAAAATTTCAGCCTTCTATCTCCTATAATGGCTGAGTTAGGCTCGAATAACTGTTGCTTAACTTTTTAAAATGTGACAATGACGTCATAATCATAATTCCATGATGAGTCGACATTTTCGTCTGAGCTCAGAACTTAGTGGAGCTATAGCTAAAAGACTCCCACATACAAAAATCAGCTTTCTGCACCCTGCAGTTTCTTCAATCATGAATGGAGTTATAGTTATAGAGGGTTATAGGAGTCTCCAAAACGGACACCACACTTCGTGGAACCATCTATGTATATAATCACAAGTTGTTATAAAGAACTAATTAGATTTGAGACTGTATATTTTGATCAGAAATGTAGAATTTCAATACTAATTACTACAAATTCCACATTTCTGATCAAAGTTCTACATTGGTTTTCTGATCAAAATAGATTTATATTTGTGATGTCCAAAACTCCGTTTCAAGGGAAACCAGAGTCAGCTATAAAGCGAGCTGATGAGTTCATCGAGGTAGACAAGCACGATGATGCTCTCAAAGTCCTCTTCGATGCACTCAGAAACAAACGCCACAGAGACAAAGTGAACGAGCAGGGATTAGTAATCACCAAATTCTGTCAGCTCTGTGTAGAGCATCAGAAGACCACCTACGCGAAAGACGGACTCTACCAGTATAGAGTTATCTGCTCACAGAACTTGATCTTGTTTCATGGTGCAGTTGAACGGTTTCTGTCGTTTGCGGCTGATAGGTTAGCTACAATGCATAATTCTCTGTTTGAGTCTCGGACAGCTTTCCAGAAGTATGTGCAGACTGATCTGGTGGATATTGTTCCTGTCATGCAGGTCAGTTCTAGGAATTATTCAGAATAATATGGTCTGTTTCTTTCTGTTTACAATATTATTTCAATCCATAGCCTATTGTATTTAAGGCCTCGCAGTAACTTGCGGATTTGGGACTAGGGATGCGGTAGAATATGGTTGAACTAATACACGAGCTGCCTTAAATTATTTACAAAGCACAATTTAGCTTAGGAATGTATTACCTGCATATATAGATATGGTGTCAAAGTACTCATGTCATTTGTTAAAATTTTGATTAGTCACCATATGGTTGCACAATAAGCTATATTTGTGACAAATTTGACGAATTTCAGAGGCCGTTTAGGGGCACTTCTAGGTGTTTTTACTATAATATTTTTTGCATAGAACTGAGATGTGAATGAGTTAATACGAAACATTTGGATTTTTTTCATGGAATATTGGTAAATTCCAGTGTTGCTATGGAAAGGTGTTTTGGTCAGTTGGGGTTATATCTTGAAAACTGCGATAGCTACACATTCAAATGTAATTCCATTTGATTGCGAATATACTACTTCCTATTAAGTGATAATATAATTTCGACGTCTAAATTCAATGGCTTACTTGATATTCGACAATGTATCATATTGGTCACATTTGGTTATCAAATCATCTCTTCTTCGATCGAACCTGCAATCCTCCAATCGGAAGAATATTCAATGAGCTAACGGCTTTAAAGTTTCTTCAATTGAGCTTTCTTTCTCAAACCGAGTGAGTGTCCGTCTCAGAAACTGAGCATCTGTCTACTATTACAAGCGTCCGTTTCTTCAATTGAGCATCAAATCTAGAGTTAAACATTTAAATGTCCACTGGAGCGTCCTTCTAATAGTGAAGCAGAGGTGGGAAGGCCACCACGGAGAAATAGTCGTTAACATTGAGAAGAGTATCGCATTATTAGCCAATCTACAGTCCGATTCCCCGATCTTCTGTCCATTTATCCAATCTACTGTCCATTTATCCAATCTACTGTCCATTTATCCAATCTACTGTCCATTTATCCAATCTACTGTCATTTATCCAATCTACTGTCCATTTATCCAAACTACTGTCCATTTATCCAATCTACTGTCCATCTATCCAATCTTCTGTCCATTTATCCAATCTACTGTCCATTTATCCAATCTACTGTCATTTATCCAATCTACTGTCCATTTATCCAAACTACTGTCCATTTATCCAATCTACTGTCCATTTATCCAATCTTCTGTCCATTTATCCAATCTACTGTCCATTTATCCAATCTACTGTCATTTATCCAATCTACTGTCCATTTATCCAAACTACTGTCCATTTATCCAATCTACTGTCCATCTATCCAATCTTCTGTCCATTTATCCAATCTACTGTCCATTTATCCAATCTACTGTCATTTATCCAATCTACTGTCCATTTATCCAAACTACTGTCCATTTATCCAATCTACTGTCCATTTATCCAATCTTCTGTCCATTTATCCAATCTACTGTCCATTTATCCAATCTACTGTCCATTTATCCAATCTACTGTCCATTTATCCAATCTACTGTCCATTTATCCAATCTACTGTCATTTATCCAATCTACTGTCCATTTATCCAAACTACTGTCCATTTATCCAATCTACTGTCCATTTATCCAATCTACTGTCCATTTATCCAATCTACTGTCCATTTATCCAATCTACTGTCCATTTATCCAATCTACTGTCATTTATCCAATCTACTGTCCATTTATCCAAACTACTGTCCATTTATCCAATCTACTGTCCATCTATCCAATCTTCTGTCCATTTATCCAATCTACTGTCCATTTATCCAATCTACTGTCATTTATCCAATCTACTGTCCATTTATCCAAACTACTGTCCATTTATCCAATCTACTGTCCATTTATCCAATCTTCTGTCCATTTATCCAATCTACTGTCCATTTATCCAATCTACTGTCCATTTATCCAATCTTCTGTCCATTTATCCAATCTACTGTCCATTTATCCAATCTACTGTCATTTATCCAATCTACTGTCCATTTATCCAAACTACTGTCCATTTATCCAATCTACTGTCCATTTATCCAATCTACTGTCCATTTATCCAATCTACTGTCCATTTATCCAAACTACTGTCCATTTATCCAATCTACTGTCCATTTATCCAATCTACTGTCCATTTATCCAATCTACTGTCCATTTATCCAATCTACTGTCCATTTATCCAATCTACTGTCCATTTATCCAATCTACTGTCCATTTATCCAATCTACTGTCATTTATCCAATCTACTGTCCATTTATCCAAACTACTGTCCATTTATCCAATCTACTGTCCATTTATCCAATCTACTGTCCATTTATCCAATCTACTGTCCATTTATCCAAACTACTGTCCATTTATCCAATCTACTGTCCATTTATCCAATCTACTGTCCATTTATCCAATCTACTGTCCATTTATCCAATCTACTGTCCGATTCCACGATCTACGGTCCTATCCAAAATATGTTTTATTGGGAGGATAGCATCAGAATAGCAGAAAGAGGAACAAAAGAATGAGATATTAGATTAGCGAAATCGAAAAGTAATTGAAGTAATTGGGGGGATGGGGGCACAATAGCAGAAAGAGAGATTCAATTGGATAAATAGACACTGAATTGAATAATTCTAATTTGTATATATAGCAAAATTTATATTTCAGTATTTGGAGCGATTCTGGCAAATCAATTAGGGTGAAAATTGCATGGAGAGTAGTGTTCGCTTTAATTTTAAAATATTTTTGTTATCACACAAGTCTCTATTTGTATTTCATGTCTACGATTGGATAGATTGGGATCGGTAATAATCACGAATCGGACCGAGCGGACTGGGACAAATGGTCCTGGTCGGTACGATCTAGACCAGAGTCCATGTGGGACCATCGTAACTATGGCAAAGGCGTAGGCTCTATTAGGGTTGGTAGGGCCTTGGCCTTACCAATAATTTGACGAAGGCTATTATCTTTTGTCAACCAAATGCGATTTGTCCAAATGGTCCTACCAATCCTGAGTCCTATCCCCAGCAGGACCCTCTTCGCCTCATTCCGAATCTACCGAACCTTTGCGAGTAGATAAGTACTCATGGATTTTCAATTTTTGACTGAACCATAGCATTCTAATACACTAAGGCACTGGCACTGCCTTGAATTTGGGTTACCATGGATATGTTAATGCCGTACTGAATACTCGAATTTGATTGGCTATATTTTAGGCGCCAAATTTTGCACTAGGATACTGTATAGTATAAATACATTACACTATGCATATTTGTTTACTAACTTTTTTCTTTTATTCAATCAATTATAATTGTTGACTTATTACTTGAATACTCATTTATTACTGAAAAGAAGATGACTTGTGTGATGCCAGGATGTAATTCTAATTACAAGAGCCAGGAGCATCGTTCGCCAACCTTTTCATTCCCCAATGATAAAGAGATGTGTGAGAGGTGGTTTAGGACTATCCCTAGAGCGAAAGAGGATTATGAGGGAAATGCCAAACTACTGGTTAGTTAATTCATTCAATTTCAATTATTTCAATATTTATTTTTACTTACCGTATTGCTTCGAATAAGCGCCCGGTCGCTTATTTATTTCGTGCACCCTTTAGACCCGGCGCTTATTTTTTCATCCGCTATTTTGACCCGGCGCTCTTTTTTTTGTTTACTACATTGACTGGCACTTTTATTTTTGCCACAACTGAGAATGTTAGTTCTATTAAAAAAAGATAATGTAATGTTTCAAAAAGCACTTGTATCTATGTCACTACTGAGAATACTAGTTTGATATGATGTTCAGAGAACTAAAATGCCCCGGCGTCCGACGCTTTTTCGAGCCCCGGCGCTTATTCAGGGAAATACGGTATATACCCTAGATTGAATTGAATTGTAAGAATTCTAAATACCACACACATTGAAATTCCGAAATAGACAGCACTGATCTAAAATAAATTACAAATTTACTGGCTTGATTACATCATTTCATTACGCTATGATATTCTTATACGTTACGTTTGTCGAAAATGTTAGTGATCAAGACTCAAATTCTGATCAACTACAATTTTTCTTGGAAACATTACAGTTTATTCCCGATATTCTGATAAGTCCTTCACAACTTGAATGCCTTACTTATGGGCATGCCTAATTTACGGGACGGGACGGCATCCCGTCCCGTAAATTAGGCATGCCCCTTACTTATGCTGCTGGGTATGCCGTGTTTTCGTACATGAAAAAAACTAATAAATGCACCAATTGTTACAAGTTCTTAACAACTGATAAACAAATGGAAAATTTAAATGATGTTGGTTCTCAATATATACTTGTTGGTTTATTAGATAGAAGTTCACTTATGTTCCATCACTTACCGTTATTGACTGTGTGAGTATTATTTACGAGATTTTTATGAAGATACACACCTCAGAAATTCTATGTAAAAACTTTTATGCTGGCCCATCCCGCAGTTTGTTAGTGCGAATAAGTATGTCAATAATTGAAGAGGAACATATTGGAAAATTGAGAGAATTATGTGATTGTAAAGTATGGCGATTGAATATTTTACATGAATTAGTAATGACTGTTTCAAATTGTATTCTATCAAGGAGAGTTAACAATTTTAATGCATTAGTCGCGAAGTCTGATAATACAAAGCAATTAGTATCTAATTCGTACTTATCTCTTATAGCTGACCTGATGATATTCAAAAGACCCTCACTTAATTCCTACACAATTTACCTCAGTGCAATCAAGATTCTATGCTAGATGTGCCTACGTGTACTATACCCTCATGTGTACTTATCTTCACTAAATATACGACCTAGATGTGTACTCACCTCATTCAACATACTAGATGTACGATGTATTGTAACCTCATTACTCATTAACGACACTAGATGTCATTCTGTACTTGACCTCATTACTCATTACAATTGAAGATACTAGATGTGTACTGCTTTTGTTGGTGTTTTAATGTTGTTATTGTGATTGTTGAACTGCCTGATTTGTTTGTAATTTACCTTAGAATTGTCAATAAACATCTATTATATTCTCAAAATTTAGTCTAGGCGATTAGATTGGGTAATACTGGGTTAACATAGTCAATAACATATTCGGATCTTACTATTGTTTCATATCAGAATGATATAATTGATGCTAAACACAATTTTCCAAAATCTACATTGAACGGCATTAACCCATCCATGGTACATGCAGTGCCAGTGCCTTAGTGTATTAGAATGCTATGACTGAACCTAAGCTTCGAACAGATTTATAACAAATTAGTAATTCTTGTCATTTTTCAAAAAACTGGATAGCAGCGTTTGACGCTCCTTTAGGCATATAATTTTAAGCCCGACAGTGTTTAGGATCATGAGAATGTAGATATTACCTAATTTCCCCTAAATCATAATGTTATTTATCAATTTAGGAGTATGAAAATTTATGGGTTTGAGACTAGGAGCGTATCTCTTGAAAGGCTGTATGATACCTCTGCTGAAATATTAAGCATATGTAATAATTCTCACACCTTTACACGCACTTATTTTGCAACTTTAATGAGATGCACTATGACCTGATGTGATCGACATTCCTTTACAAATTGCATAGATAGACCTGACTCCACAGATTATAGTAAATCTACTATACTATTATCCCAAGTTCATTGATTGAGATATACTCAGTGTAATATTATCCTCACTATGATAGCCTTATATAAAATCAAGCATATTATTCGTGTCAAGTATTTAATTATTCTTACTTAATAGTTCTTTATAATTATTATTGAGTTCTATTGAGTGAATGGCTACGCGTGAAGGTATTGGAGGAGGTTTGGAGGGATTGGATCGGTTCGATGCTTTGACACAGGAAATAGAAGAGAAGTTCTCTCACTTCCATTCTCTCCTCGAAACACGAAGAGTGTCTCTTCTTGAGAGAGTGAAGAAGATGAGAGAACTCTACCAGCAGCATCAGGAACTGTCAGAAGCGATAAAAGAGGTGGAAGGAATGAGGAACGCTGCTAGTGAAATGTTGAAAATGAATTTGACCGCGAGAAGCAAACAAAACGTAATTAAAACGTGTGATGATGACATTAAAGAATTTACTGAGAAAAAAGCGGATTTAGATCAAGTTTCTAGTCTAAAGTTTGTCGTAAATAGTGAAGAGTTTTCTGATTGTGTAAAGAGAATGCATTTGAGAGAAATAGAAGCAGTGGAGTATAGCAAAAGAAGAGAACCTCTTGTCATGAAGGGGAAGATGGGATATGGTGAAGGAGAAGTTATTGATCCTGGTGGTATATCTATTGACGATACGAGTAACGAAGTCTTTGTAACAGATTACGTTAAGAATTTAGTCTGTGTCTATTCTTCTGAAGCAAATTTTATTAGAAAATTTGGAAAAGAACAGTTGAATGGACCTTATGGTATCTGTGTATCTGGAGAATTCCTATTTGTCTCAAGTATATCAAGTTCAGTAATTTCCAAGTTTGCTAAAACTGGAGAGTTTGTGAAGAGTACTAGCTTAGAAGGTGAAAATGCTATTCAGCTTAAGAGTCCAGGAGGTCTGTGCGTACATAATGAATTTGTGTATATTTGTAATAAAGGATATAACAGAATCGAAGTGTTGAAACTAGATCTGATATTTGTTAAATATTTCGGAGAATACAAACTAAAATATCCAGAAGATATCAAACTGTTCAATAATCAGATATTTGTTCTCGTCCAGCATAATAGTACAATTCACACATTCAATACAGAACACAATTATCTCCGTTCTATCCATTTCACAGGACTACAGAGTCAGATATCTCTAGCTTACTTCTTCACAATTGACAATAAGGGTAACTTTATAGTTAGTGACAGAAATGCTGGTTGTTTGAAAGTATTCAATCCTTCAGGAGAATGTGTAGAGACACTAGGAGAAGGATATCTACTGTTACCTCAAGGTGTTACGATGGATAATCAACAGCATATTCTTGTTATTAGTAGGTCAAGTTACAACTTTTTTCAAGCTTACTAACTTATTCTGTATTTCCTATGTTATTCCTAATTCTCTAGTGAGTGAATCTTTCGTAGCTTATTTTTTGTCTGTGTTTAAGACCTTCCTTATACATATACTATAAATGCGTTTGAGTCTATATATAGAGTATTGGGGTAGTGTGATCATTAATCGACATTTTGGACTTAGGAGGATCCTCGGTGGATTCCTCGCTCATTTTTGCGATTTGATGGACGATTCGTTTACGATCTTTTTTTTTCGCTCCGTTCCGTGTTTTATTGAAGATTCCTATGGCACCTGCTAATCCTCTAGCTATATACTCTAACCGAACAAAGGTATTTGAAATCCTTACTATTTTTCATCATGACTAGTTATAAAGTGGGTCTGTTCATGAGAGAAATGTGATCAAACCGTAACAGATACTGTAATTTCGATTTCAAATTCATATTCTACACATTCGAATTACTCAGGTTTGAAGCCTTCTATTGCTATGTTCATTCATAAGTTGAATTATAATGCTTTCGATAATTATACCACTTTAGAAAGAGCATATGTACGTATACTTTATTATAATTTAATTGGTTGAACCACACATTTTATCACTTTACTGTTTCATTGTATATGTAGTCAATATTATATTACCAACTCAAAATAAGATATCTTATAACAAGTTTTATATGTTTTCAGTTTTTTATTATTCAAGGATATAGTATTGACCAGTTTTGACCGGTAAAAACCGGGTTTTTCCCACTGTCCGTCCAAAACCAATTTTAGACAGGACAAAACCCAACCCTGGATAATTGGCAATTTGGCATAGAAGGCCTATCAATTTGGACATACTTAATTACGGAACGGAACGGAACCATTTCGGGGAATCTAAGTACCTAATTTATGGAGCTTGACGGAATGGTACCGGATTTTAAATGCCTATTTACGGAATATTCCATTCAGGATATTATAAATGGCTAATTGACATTCCGTAAATTAAGCTTTTAAAAATCCGGGACCGTTCCGTCAAGTTCCGTAAATTAGGTACTTAGAATTCCCGGAATGGTTCCGTTCCGTTCCCTAATTAGGTATGTCCTATCAATTTGTATTATCTGCCAAAATTGATGGTAACTCACTAAATTATGACTAAAATAGCAGGTCTGAGACCCGGGCTACTCCACTCTAGTTTACCCCTGCTCCAAAATACTCAGGTCACTCAGGGTGGGCCTAGACCCCTGGCCCTACCCCTGCCAGCCTGGATACGCCTGGTTACGACCAACCAGACCGGTGGCGGCATGTAAATCGTAAATTCCATTTTAATATGAAATTTTTTATTTTCTCCTAAATTGCAAATTACTTTTCTAATCCCTGGTACTAATTTAATTTGTTCAGTAAAATGACCTGTAGGCCTTGCATTATCATAGTTTCTTATGTCGTATTTTTGTCCGGAGCATCTACGACTCTCAGATTCTGACCAAGGAATTATCTACGTAGAGGAGCGCGAGACGCTCCTTTAGGCGTATTATTTTAAGCCCGGTAGTGTTTAGGAGCAAAATATTATCCTATATCATAATGTTATTTCCCTATGCAGGTGTCTGAAAATTAATTGGATTTGAGATTAGGAACGTATTTCTAGAGGGCTGTATCATTCCCAGGTTGAAGTGTCAAATAACGTTTATTTAGGATGTTTAGTTCCTCAAAGTGTCCGGGAAACTTGCTACTGTTCCCCCCCCCCTCCACCTGGGAATTTACTTGTTATTTGGTCCACAAACATGAAAAGGTGTCTGTATATTTTGATCAGAAAATATGTAGAATTTAGATCAGAAATGTGGAATTTGTATGATTAATTAGTATTGAAATTCCACATTTTCTGATCAAAATATACAGTCTCCCTGACACGTACAGTTCATCGTGCAGGTATGATTGACATTTTGGTGACCATGCGACTTCATGGCTCGAAATCATGAGATTTCAAAATCTCATGATTCTGTCGTGAGCATTATATGATTCTTTCAAAGACACAATCGTATCTCGGCAGGGCTCTCAACCCGAGAGAGTTCACAAATCGTGAGATTTGATAGAAACGTCGTGAGATCGTGACATTTTATCTGAAATCGTGTAGCACACGACGAGATCGTAAGAGTTGAGAGGCCTGTCATAGATTATACTATTGTTTCATCCCTGTTTAGTGGTAATTCGATTCAAACTGCTATGAGAGAAGAAGAAGGCGATTATATTCACATAGAGGAGTCTTTTTTCTCAAAAATGCAAGTGAGTTTGTTTAGGACATAGCTAATTTCGGAATGGATCAGAAAGGAACCATTCCGAGAATTTTAATAAAATATACTCGCAATTTTAATAAAATATACTCACACTTATGAATCAATGTAATCACATTGCTAATATGTTGATTGAAACTCTCAATAGTATATCCAAAGGTATTTAAACCGCAATATTTCTAAGTTTGAGTATATTTTATTAAAATTGCATTGTGGGACAAAGGAACCTCTCAGGGCCAAAGTCGCCCCAGTTTACGGTACCTAATCTATGGAGCGACGGAATAGTTCGGGAATTTTAAATGCCCATTTTTTACAGAATATCCCATTCCGGATATTATAAATGCCTAATTTACGAAATCCGTAAATTAGACATTAAAATTCCAGAACCATTCCTTCAAGTTCCGTAAATTAGGTCCTCTGATTTCCCGGAATGGTTCTGTTCCGTTCTATTCCGTAAATTAGGTATGTCCGTTTGTTTATTATATAAGTGACCATATATTGGCGGATATGATATTCGAAATCTACATAACTAACACACACACCTTTTTTTAAAATCGTTAGAGACTAGCTTCCGACGGTTGACATGGGGTTTATGGATTTTTTGAGATTGTAAAGTTAACAAATCTCAAAAAATATGCTAGAGTCTAGCTTTCAATGTTTGACTTGGGGTTTTCAGGGGTGTAGATTTAGAATATTACAAGCGCGCTTCGCTTGCTTGAGCTGCGCGGCTGGCGGACACTTGTGTCTGCTAGAGGCGCCCTTTGGGCGCCTGAATTAACATTGATTAATTAGAAGGGAGATATATATCTAAATACGTCTGTCATATTGTTCTTATCGATAATTTTTGATGTGTAATGATAACGTCATAACAGAGTGATGAGTCATCACTTTTTGATGATAGTTGCATCATATGTGTGATATATTAATACACATTCTTTTAATTTCAGCCTTCTATCACCTAAAACGGCTGAGTTATGGTTGAAAAACTGGAATATCTAATTATAAAAATAGGTGTCAATGATGTAATAATTCCATGATGAGTAGACATTTTCGTCTGAGGTCAGAACTTTCGGGAGCCCTAGCAAAAAGACCCCCACATGCCAAGCACAGAAAGCTGATTTTTGGCATGTGGGGGTCTTTTGGCTATGGCTCCACTAAGTTCTGAGCTCAGACGAAAATGTCTACTCATCATGGAATTATTACATCATTGACACCTATTTTTATAATTAGAAATTTCATTTTTCGGCTATAACTCAGCCATTTTAAGTGATAGAGGACTGAAATTTTAATAGAATATTTATACAGTCAGGGTCGCTTATTATGAACACCTTGGGGACCAAAAGATCTGTTCATAATAGAGAGACTTCATATTAAGCGAACTCGACCTAATACAAATCCTATGGAACCTGTTGAATTGGGACCAGAGAATTAGTTCATAATAAACGAATGTTCATATTAAGCGGGTTCATAATAAGCGAACCTGATTGTATTAATATTCTTCCCATATGCTACAACTATCATCAAAAAATGATGACTCATCACTCTGTTATGACGTCACCATTATGCATCATAATTTTTAAAATTAAAAATTTTTCGGGTGATATCGATTTTAACAGTAAGATATACATGTTTAGAGATGTTATCTCCATTATAATTAATTAATGAGCCCAGGCGCCCTTTGCGCGCCTACGGCGGAAGCTAACTGTCCGCCAGCCGCGCAGCACAAGCATGCGAAGCGCGCTTATATATATATATGTATATATATATAAACATTAATCGAGTTTTAATAGTAAGGACATTTTCGGATCTATATGAGAATTAATTTGTAATTTTTGTTTGCAATATTTATATAAAGTAACTAAATTCCCAAATGGGCTAGATTAGGTAACTCCAGGCGTCCGCAGGGTGACTCTGTGGACACAAAGTGTCCGCAAGCCGCACACCGCAAGCCTGCGAAGCGCGCTTGTAATATTAATTAAGGATAAGGAACGATAAGGTAACGTAGAGTTGAATGTTTTCTATAAATATTTCTCACTTCATCCATTCGTAAATTGGCATGGATCATGTATTATATTGGCGTAGGCTCTTGTAACCCATGGTTATTATATCTTCTATTAATCATAATTCGAATTGCCCAAAATATCCCTACCAATCCTGAGTCCTACCCCAAGGGTCCTACCAACAGGGTTGTCGTGGGAATGGGAATCCCCATGGGATGGGAATGGGAATGGGAATGATTTTTTCCCCCGTGGGGATTTCCACAGGATTCCTATGAGGATTCCCACAGGATCCTATGGAAATGGAATGGGAATTGGAATTGAAATTTCATTCCCACGGCAACCTTGCCTACCAATCCTCATCCCGAGTCTACATCTCTGTATTCAATGCTCGAACCAGGATACCAGTTCATACTCATTGACTGATCTAAATATAACTTTGCAGTAGACTCACGCAAGTTCATGCTAAACAATAAAAATATATTTAAATATAGTACCTTGAATGCTTTCTTGACAAAAGATAAACCTCAATGTTAACAAAATAGAAAATAGAATGAATAATGTATTCATAGTTGAGATTTTCGTAGATTAGTTTGTGCTAACTAGTTTAACAATGATACTATATAGTGTGTGAATTTCTATTTTGTATAGAACACTAATGCATATAGATACAAGATTGTATAATATGAACATACATGTATAGTAATACTATACTTTAAACATGATTTAAATGTGTTTTATGCAAAAGTACAGATACAAGCTTGAACTCGTAACATAATAGCCTTACTATTCACTAGTCTCTCTCTAGGTTAATTGTTTATTTCGCCTATAGCAGTGCACCTAACATAGTTGAGTATATACTATAACATAAACGTCATTGCGGGGTTGTATTTTGTAATTTACCTCTGCGATTAGGATAATAATTGGCTTAAAAATGGGTATCTAGGCCTTGTATCTGACGTTAGAAATGGTTTTAACCTAAGACTACCGAAATGTACCACAGTGGTACAACTTTATGGCTTCTTTCCCATTGAAAATGGTTGGAGACATCCGTGATATCGCGAATTTCGATAATCTAGGGTTAATCGTAGATTCATCATTTGACACTTACAAACCAATTTTCGTACGACTTTTCTTCAATCAATTCGGACAAACAAACAAACAAACAAAAATCCTCCCGTTTTAATATATAAGATTCTTAACTGTGTAAGCAGTCTCAGCTACACTTTACAGGACGTAAAGACAGGTGGCGTAGTCCAGGTAGCAGAGTTAGAATCGGGCCCACTTTTCAGAAACCGAACCCGAAGTAGTTCTTATCAGCCTGAGCCACCATAGGTAATTCATTTCCATCATGTATAGTGGTCAAAATGGGTGTATGTGGCATAAAGTGGCACTGATTGATAATTACAAAAAGTTAGGAATGAATGATTGATTAGAAAAATTAACTGACTAATTTGAATGCGTATTATTCGAATCTGGAATCAGATGAGCTGTATCCCATACCGTTTAGAAGTAACCCTCTTCATGAATAGACCCATTTTACTATTATTTGCATGTGAAATAATCATAGGTATATAATATATATACAAGCGTGCTTCGCTTGCTTACCCTGCGCGGCTTGCGGACACTATGTGTCCGCAGAGTCGCCTTGCTTGCGCCCGGTGTTACTCAATCTAACCTATTTTGGGAATTTTTTAGTGTGCTTTCTATATTATTATATTGGATCTATGATCCAATATAATAAATATAGTAGCACAGTACTAAAATGAGTGCTGGTGTAGAGCCGGCCGTATGTGGTGCACAGACCAGAGTTTAAAAGATATCGCCCTGAAATCTTTTGTGAAGTTGCGGGCATATATGGAGATCTGTACCTACTCATACGATTTTCAATATATGCTAAATCATCATCATTACGTAGCATTTGTGATTTCATTCTTTTGCTTATTGCACCAAAACTAGAAGAGCTAGAAACTTGAGATTGGTAACACTGGTGAAGTATGAAGCCCTCTAAAACCCATTTAATTCCTAGATCCATCGGACATAGGACCTCTGAGAAGAGAAAAAAGTACGTACTATCCGGAAGTACGTACTAACCGAGTTGATATTACATAGGAATCTATATAATAAATTAATTCTGGGAAGGAGAAATAAGTACGTACTAAGCCGAAGTACGTCTTATCCCGAGTACGTACATCTATTATCAAAAAATGATGACTCATCACTCTCTTATGACGTCATCATTACGCATCAAAATTAAAAACATTGACTAATTTGTTGATTTTTCGTGCGATATCGATTATAACAGTAAGACAGACGTATTTAGAGATGTTATTTACCTTATAATAATTAATCAATGTGAGCCCAGGCGCCCGAAGTGCGTCTCCGGCGGACACAAACCATATTTTTACCTTCAAAAGACCATAACCTTGAAATCGAATTCTGAGCCGCTAGAACGCCACTCCCTGATCGAAAGGAATCGAATTGTCCAAATATCTTCTTGATCTCCTTTAATGTTCATACGTACCTTAGCAGTATTGATATCAACTTATTATATATCAAATTTTGTACTTATTAATCCTACTTTGCCGAGGAATGTTGAATTGAAATTGAAAGTTAATTCATTTTCAATTGAAATTGAAAATGAAAGTGGGGTCATTTCTATTTATACCTTTGACCCCACGTCAAGTTAGAGTTAAGGAATGGCTGATTTCTTTACTGAATTTCCATCGGAATGATGTTAATTTTCAATTAGATTTTCAAAATTGATTATTATTCTTGCCTTATTTTGTAGTTGATACCTAAATTGCTGATTCGGAGGTGCTGTTTAAGGAGATCCAGTTTGGTAGTTGTACTTCTCTTCTTATTTTTAGTTTGTAATTTGGTTTTATTTTCATATATTAAAATAAAATTTTCTGAAACTGAATCAGACAGTCAATCGCCACCGATTGAACTTAACACCAATGTCTTATTATCTCTACAAAGCGAGCAGACTCAAAAAACTTCGATTGAAACTTCAGGATTTCCATTTCAAGATTCAAATTTCTCGGATGTTCCAGATTCAAATTTCTCGGATATTCCAGATATTCCTGCGTTAATTGATTCCCCGTTATTCAGAAAGCATGGAATTCATTTGGAGTGGATTGCTACTAGGATAAGACAGGACTGGAATGAGTGGACTCAGGCATATCGAATTATTAGAAAATTAGGACTATTAGAGAAAATCAGTAGAAAACGAATTCTTCTTTACTTAGGCCTGATGGAGATTAAAATGGGCGAAGATGCACTCAAAGGCGGACCTGTCGGAGAACTTGTTCAATGGAGTAATCTCATTGTCTGCCTCCTCCTCTTAAACTATCCTCTTGAGATTGTAGTAGATCAATGGAGTTTTAATCAGTTAGTAAACTCACAAGAATTTGATTTAATTTTTACAGATCTAATTGGAATTAATAGAATGTCCGAAGCCTTACTTTTTCGCATAAAATGTAAGCTCCGTATTTTAGATAGCTTTGGCACTGAACCAGAATTTAACATTCGAAAATATAGTGACATTCCTGCACTTTGGGAAAAGTGGAATTTTGAAGATACACGCCAGATGCTAACCTTATTCCCCCACACACCTGACAACAGCTTCTTAGGTTTTATGATTCCGACTGCTCAACACAAAGTACAAATCAAGAAGAAAATCGCTGTAATCTATGGGAAAGAGAGGAGTTATATCGACTTTCTAAAGGAGAATAGACATGTCCTAAAAATTGTGAGTGAGTATCTGGAGATCCACACAACAATGAAAGAAATGCCAGAAAATCTCGGTTTTCCAGTCGTTAATCACGGCGTGTTAGCATATGATAAATTATTAGAATTGCTCAGTGAGAGTTTATTATTCGTTGGACTTGGATTTCCTTTCAATGGGCCAGGGCCTTTGGATGCTATAGCTGAAGGTTGTATATTTCTGCAACCCAGATTCAGTGAAGGAAAGAATCGATGGACTGATGATTTCTTCAAAGGCAAGCCAACCAGTCTCACCTATCACTCACAGCACCCGTACTTAGAACAATTCGTGGGCGATCCTTGGGTGCATACAGTAGACTATGCAAATGAATCCGTTGTACGAATCCTTGTAGAAAATATTTTCAAACAACATCTTTCATCTTCCAAGTCAGTTGGCTTTATGCCACACGAATTCACTGCAGCAGGATTCTTGGAGAGAGTGGGTGTCCTTGTGGAAAATTTGGTGACATGTGAACGTGGGAACTTAGCTATTGAATGGCTAGCAGATGTGCGTTTGACTGATCAAACTTCTGATAAGAAGAGAGATGAAGAGGAAAGCTTTGCAGCCAGAAAGATGACAGATGGTAGATGGGGCATGAACAGTTGCTATCATATGCGGGGTGAGAGAGGGAATCATGACGTGTGTGTTGTGTTTGATGTTGAGTCTGTTGTGTGGGTATGGAAAGTGGTAATTCGCTTGTTACCTACTTGGGAAAAGCACTACTTAAGAGAGGTAATCGAAGGAGGAGTGTCTGAGTTTACCGTTTCTCTGCTGAATAGAGAGGGCGATGAATTGATGCATGAGAAGTTTAAAATAGACCGTGTGAGCTATGAAATGATGTTTAAGAATGTGAGCGGTGTACAAGAGGTGTGTGTATCCATTGATACATTTAGTGAATTCGTAATTTGTGAGTTGGAAGTATATGGGCAGGAGAGTCTTTCACAAATGTGGCCATCAAGGTCTCAGATGAATAAGGTGGTGGGTGAGAGAGGGCAATCTTGTAAGTCTACTTGTCAATCTTCTGGTATGATTTGCGCACGTAACCTGTTCCATGTACTTGATAGTTTAGATGAAGTAGAGTTATCGATGGGTGCCAACTGTGGAAATAATAGGAAATTGATGATCCCTGGTCCAGGCCTGGAAATAACTGAAAAAGATGGAAAAGAATATATAATGTGTATTTTGAACAGAGATTCAATGTTATACAGCTGTGCTGCAGTGGATTCTACTGTACAGAGATTGTGTCCTTGTGTGCCTTTGCATCCCGGACAGAATGGACTGCCAATTAAACATTATTCTTTTGAACTATGATATTTCTTAATGTTTTGATTTAATGATAATATTTGTATATCCTTGCTATTAAAGCTCGATTAATGTTTATATATTTATATATACAGTACCAGGACAAAAGTATTCGACCACCACGAAAACCCCCGTACAGATAGTATCAAATCAATTCATAAAGGAATATGCACTCGAATTGTAAGAAATATTCTATTTTTGATTTCTAATTCGTAATCTACACATTCTAATAATGCATAATTGAGAGCCTCAACTCAATTACTAACTCCCAAGTATAAAAATATCTACCTTTGATACTTGATGCTACTTGTTCCTAGTCACGGCCATTATATATGATGGCCATTAGTGACACAAAGTGGCACAGTATGATAATTTTCGAAGAGAGAATAAGTATTCGTGTTGAAAGTTTCAAAAATGACCAATTCGGATGTGTAGTTTACGAATTTGTAATAAAAAATAGAGTATTTCTTACAGTTTGATTACATATTCCTTTATGAGTAGATCCACTTTAATACTATTTGTATGGAGGTTTTCGTGATGGTCGAATACTTTTGTCCGGGTAGTGTATATATACTTAGGGCGGTCAGAAAGTTCTAATCAGTGCTATCATATACTCTTATTGTACCTTATTGGATCGATATTGAAGCTTGAATTTACTTCTTAACACATTCACAAGTGATACCAATTTACAGAATCAAAATCTAGAGAAAACTCTTTGTATACCACGTCCTATATATTGTGTCGCTTGAGCCACCGTGTAAAATTATGGCCACAAATCACCCGTTCACCACTCGTCCTTCCCTAAAAAGTAGGCTCCATTATCAGATATTTGAATCTGAGAGAGTATCATTCCCATCAACTTCCTAAGATTCATTTGTATTTGAGCATTCGTATCGCTTAGTAATGCCCTTGTAATGTCGTTACTCTTGAGGGAAGGTCGGGTGGTTTGTGGCCATAATTTTACACGGTGGCTCAAGCGACACAATATATAGGAAGTGGTATACAAAGAGTTTTCTCTAGATTTTGATTTTGTAAATTGGTATCACTTGTGAATGTGTTAAGAAGTAAATTCAAGCTTCAATATCAATCTAATAAGGTACAATAAGAGTGTATGATAACACTGATTAGAACTTTCTGACCGCCCTAAGTATATATCTGCAACGAATTGATTGAAGAAACTGCCAGGCACAGAAAGCTGATTTTTGCCATGTGGGAGTCTTTTGGCTATGGCTCACTAAGTTATGACCTCAGACGAAAATGTCGACTCATCATGAATTTATGACGTCATTGAAATTTAATAGAATGTGTGTATTAATATTCTTCACATGTGATATCATCAAAAATGTTGACTCATCTGTTATGACGACAAATTTGGTGATTTTTCGAGTGATCTCGATTACCTCTAATCTTTTGCAGGGCCCTCTGAGCAAATCCTTAAAAAACCCCCTGGCTATACATCTGAATTACTCAGTTTTGACACTTTCAACACAAATACTTATTCTCATGTAGAAAGTTATTAACCTATGTCACTTTGTGTCATAATCACCATCATATACAGTATAATGGCGTGACAGGGGACAAGTATCATCAGGTATCAAAAGTGGATATTTTTAAATTTGGGAGTTAGTAATTGAGAAGAGGCTCTCAAATATGAGTAATTAGAATGTATAGATGACGAATTTGAAAACGAAAATAGTATTTCTTAAAGTTAGAGTACATATGCTTTTATAATTGGACCCGCTTTTAAAACTATTTGTATGATTGTATGGAGGTTTTCGTAGTGGACGAATACTCTTGTCCGGGTAGTGTACTTGCAATCGATTATTAAATTATAACGTCGAAGAACATGCTTTAAAGAATTAATCCTTCTGCTTACGAACTTCAAATCTCTCACACAAACAAAACAGCTCCCAATGATCCCCCAAGACAAAAATCCTGTATAAAACCCTACATTGTGTAAATAAATTAGTTCTAATATTAACAGTTGCAAGTCTAAATTCGTAATTATTTGTTGTGTACTCGTATCAATGGAAATGCATATTTAACAATTATATTTTAGCGCTCTCACAATCTCACACTAGCATCTCAGGGCCGTAGCCACCTGTCCGGTTTCAATCTGACTACTTTTTAGTCTCAACCGGACCACTTCACACCTGGTGACTACGGCCTTGCATCTGGTAATTAGCGCTAAACTTCGCAATTAAATTTGCTAAACTTGAAGCAATAAAATTGTGAAATAGTTAATTCATTTAAAAATTAAAATAATAAAAAGCTCGCTGCTTTTCTCGAATGAGATTTTGAAAATAATCAATAACCTATGGTTTATCCGAAGAATGGCGCCTAACCCGTCTGGTTGGGAGGTGCTGGTCTATTAACTCAGCCATTGAGTTTAGAAAATTTTTTGTACAATGAGGTCCAACATAGCCTACTAAAGATAATGCCCACCATAGCCTACTTATATACAGCTATGCGACCCACCGAATACAGGGCAAAATAGAAGGCCAGTTTTAACACACTCGAAATTGAATTAAACCGATAAAACAAAAGCCGTATACGATAGACCCTTGAATGTACTATAATAAATATTATATCAGAGTATCCTATTCAGCCGTCAAAAATTCGATTTGTCATCATGTGATTGCGCAATAGGCTCTTTTTAGAGCGGAAAATGCTATTGTTCTACCTCATTTAAAACATCGCTATCTGCATTTTTAATTCTTTATTTTTATAGAACAACAATAGGAAGGCCTTAATCCAAAAAAATTGAAATTCCTTAATTGGAATGTCTATGCATTCCTCAGTTGCTATAGAAACAACAAATTGAATGTTTAATAAGCCATATCTCAAAATATATAGATCGTAGACGCTAACAACTTATACCATTCAATCCGCAAACTATCACTTCCTATATGATAATAATATTGTTCCCGCGTCTATTTTATATATTCTATGAGTTATCTAGGATTTTGTCACACATCATTATAGATCGTGATAGTGGTAAGAGTCCAATCAAAACCAACCCTAGCATCCGAGAGTTTCTCTTTCGCTCGTTGTTTACTGAGAAGCATAGTCATGCATACGGTTTCCCGGCGTTAAACCTAAGTGAGGTGGCTGGCTCATAAACAACAACATTGTATTAAAAAGAGCTAGGAATAAGGACTAATAAATTTATTCAAAGTCGCTTTGCATCGAGCCAGTATGTAGGTGTTTTTTCATAATAGTCGTTAAGAAGATAATGTGGTAGAAGTGGTGAAATCACGCAGGCCATAGTTACCAGGTGTGAAGTGGTCCGGTTTAAACCAGTCCGATTGTACAAAATGGTCCCTTTGGAGGATAAATTGGTCAAAAGTGGGTGATAAACAACGCCGACAAAATGTGAGAGAAATCTTTGGCATGCATTTGTCCCACATCAGTAGCTATAGTGGCTCAACCTCACACATCGCATTCTAAATTCATTAATCGGTTGTAAGCATTCCGGCATTCCGGATGTAAATAAGGACGCCACCAGTGCTTATATAAATAGACCAGTACTTGATAAAACTTAATTAGCCACCATGCTCATCATTTTGGTGGCTTATCGCTACATTTTGGTGGTTATCACCACCAAACCACCTGATTTGTCGAGCACTGGACACCACACCCTCTCCTGCAAACTATCCCTCCTCTCACAAGTGTACCCATCAGTGTCGGTGACAAGGAGGAACTTCATCAGAGAGCCAAGTCTCCATCACACAGGCTATATCAGTTTTAATATCATCAACTACAAGCGCACTTCGCTTGCTTGCGCTGGGCGGCTGGCGGACACTTTGTGTCCGCCGGAGCCGTCCTTTGGGTACCTGGGCTCACAATGATTAATTATAAAGGAGATGATGATTAATATTATAAGGGAGATAATTTTAAGGATTTATAACAGCCGCCACGAAATCGATACTGAGACACTGGAAACTAGCAAAAGAAACTTACGAACTAGTTCTGTCCGCTTTTACATGGGCTAACATAACACCTTCCCTACACAAGCTACTAACCCACTGTACTGAATTGATACGGAACTGTAACGATGGCAATGGATTAAAGGGATATTCAGAAGAAATAGTAGAGGCTTGTAATAAGCTGATTCGACGATTTAGCTCCAATGAACTTTCGAGGGACCATACCTTGTTTTGGACGTTAGAAACGCCAGCATCGCTTAGGATTTATTGTAGCTTCACTTATTTATATTTCTACTTATTACAAATGACAAAATAAATGCAATATGGTCAGATAAATTAGTGAAATTATCGGTTCCGCCAACCTTCAATTGTCATAATCTTAATAGAGATCAAAAATTCTAATTCTAGTTTTAGGTTTCCGTTTATGACCTAAGTATCTACTAATTTATAGCTAGTGTTGTCTTTCTTATAAAAAAATTAATATCTCTTAGCTCTGAATTCCTCTTATTCGCGTAGGGTACCACGGGGAGTAGGATTCAGTTGACGGGAGAAATTAAAACCATACGCCTAAAGGATCGTCTCGCGCTCCTAGATAATTCTTTGACAGAAAGCCATTAATTTCTAACACTTTTTTTAATGAAAACTGACAGCTGTGTGCTGTTAGTTTTCATGAAAAAAATTGAGCATAAAATGGGGGATTGGAAATAAATAAAGAGATAAATATTCAGGTGTATATATGTACACACATGTTAGTATATGAAATGTCAAAACAAAAGACAGAGTTAACTGACACTAGAGTAGAAAAAAACATCGACAAAATCTAAGATAAATTATATAAATTTGATAATACAATATACCGCTAAAAATACCACCACGAAGAGAAGGATTATGTGATGTACCAAAATGAAGGAAGGTTTGGGCTTGAGTATTCTTGTCTGAGAGGGAAAGAGCGTATTCTTCCAACTGGATAAGATAGCGTCTCTAGCGCCTGGCCAAGTGTGAGGACCACAGAGGCGGAACTGATATGAAGTAATTGGACCGAAGAGCACTTGTAACCAAAGCTTAGGATCTTGCAAAAACAAATCAACAATATTGGGCTTAGCTCCAATCATTCCAGCAATCTCATCGCAGTATTGCTGGTAATCCACTTGAACAGTGTGACGACGTGAGTTTGTGTATCTCTGTGACATTAGCCTGCGTTTCAGAGAAATATCTCGTGACATCTCTGATTTGGAAGGTAAATGTAATTCTTTCTTGAACACCTTCATTGCCCATCTTAACTGCAGCTCGGCAATAGGATTAATAGCGCCCCACGGCTGCACACAGCCAATGACAGCGAGTGTGCCTTTCAAGTGAGGAGGAAACACATATTTGTACAAATCAACTTGGTTGTCCTCTACCTTGATAATTCCAGGTGCGAGAAAGGGATAGGAAATGCTGAATCCAGTGCAATACGCAATAGCGTCAGCCTGAACCTCACTTCCATCCACGAATACGACACCTGTCTCAGTTATAGATTGAATGTTCGGTTTCACTTTTATACGACCGACTGCAATGCGTCCTATCAACTCGTCATTGACACAGGGATGAGATGAAAATATGTCATGATTGGGTGTCATGCCGTAACTGTCTAGGTTAGCACGACTATATACAAGACTACGTATATATGACCTTTTCAAGACAGAGGGAATATATGTATTTATGAATCTGCTTAATGTCATGTCAGAAGGGTAAGATTGGCTTGTTAACCTTGGTAATACCCATGCACCGTTTCTAGTCACGAGATAAACCTGTTTAGAATTTCTACTTAAATCCACAGCCATGTCACAACCAGAATTACCACTACCAACCACTACAACAGACTTACCTTCAAACCCATCCGGTTTGAAATACTCCATGCTGTGGAGTGTTAATCCCTTATACAGGTCTTGTCCGTTGATATGTGGGACATTCTTGTCACCATGATGACCATTACAGATTAACACGAAGTCAAATATCTCGACATTCACTTTCTTAGATTTCAAATCTGTTATCGTAAGTTTCCAACTACCTGTTTCTTCGAAGTCATCCGATTTCTCAATCAAATCAATGCGAGTTTCAAAGGCAATGTAATTTCTCAAATTGAAATGGTCACAGTAAAGGCGAAAATATTCCAAGACTTTGTCATGCGGGCAGTAAGATGGGAAATCCTTTGGCATCGGAAAATCGCTAAAACACATCATCTCCTTACTGGTGTTGATTACAGTCGAGTAATAGACGCTACTGGAAGAACTGGATCTGTTGACATTCCAGAGCCCGCCTAAGTCAGAATCGATCTCGAAACATTTCGGTGATAATCCATCCTCGAGAACTTCTTTGATCGCCACTAAACCACAGGCACCAGCTCCCAATATGGCTACACTCATTTGCTAAACTTTTCTATTAATTAAAACTTGATTTACGTAGAGAAAGAAACTAGATTGCATATAATAATAATTGTTAATATTACCTCACTGTTATCTTAAATGCAGGCCTCTCAACCTGTAATTTAACTAAATCGTGTGATGGCATGTGGCAGATCGTAAACGGAAAATTCGTCGCAAGAAAATTCGTCGCCGGAAAATTCGTCGCATGGAAAATCTGTGGAAATTTACGATGAAACGGTGCTTTTGAGTTTGCAATTGTTGAAAAGGGAGCGAATTGATGAGTTTTGGTTCGAAACTGTTGAAACGGAAGCGGAATCGGGGCTTTTGATTGGGAATTATTGAAACGGAAGGCGAGACGGTGACTTTTGATTAGGAAACGGTTGATCGGGAAGCGGAGGACGGTGCTTTAGGTTTAGAAGATACGGAAACGGGAGGAATGGTCCAGGCATTTTATGGTGGGAGCGAATTGGTTGAAAGGCGGGTCGATTGGGAATTTTTATGACGAGCGAATGGGATCCAGGTGCGAATTGTCGACTTTTTTGGTTGTTAGGTTGTGGTTGCGGAATGTGGTAAGGTGGGCTTTAGGAACGGAACGTTTGGAACGGAGGAGGATAGTGGGCACTTTTAGGTTTGGAAGATATGGTTGGGGAGGGCGGTTGCTAAGGATTTTTCGGTTAGAATGTTGATATGGCGAGGTGGAAGTGGAGCGTTTTGGGACGAGGCAGTTTGCCTCAAAAAATGGGAAAGGTGAGTGTTTTTCCGGCGGAATAGAAATAGTAACGAATAGATGTGACGAATTTTCCTGCGACGAAACTTCCGCCATTCATTCACATATCTCAAGATTTGTCACTTTGCCACATCACACGATTTAGTTAAATTAAGGTTGAGAGGCCTGTGAGACCTAAAAGAGGCTAAGTAGGAATAGGACCTAAAATATTTTCAAAGTAAGGATAAGGCCTAAACCATTCCAAGTACAGGCCTCTCAACTCTCACGATCTCGTCGTGTGTTACACGATTTCGTGAAAATGTCACGATCTCACGACAGACCCCACAAATCTCACGATTTGCCTCAAAATATCACGATTTACGAACTCTCGCAGTTTGAGAGTCTTGCTTGTGTCCTACAAGAACGATTTATATATAATGTCCTACGATAGAATTGTGAGGTTCGTTTTTGTCTCACGACGGGATTGCGAGATTTATTATTGTCTCCTGACGAGATCGTGATATTTACGAAATCTCACGATTTCAACCCCTCTCAGGTTGAGAGTCCTGCAAGTAGGAATAGGACCTAAAACCGGCTAAGTCGGAATAAAGCCTAAAACTAGCTAAGTAGAAATAAGGCCTAAAACTGGTTAAGGAGACAGGCCCTCAAATTTTGAAAAAAATGGACAAATCCAAATATATTGTAATTTAGTTTTTATATCATTCTAGGAAGTCTAAATCATCCGATAATGAGATATTTTGTTAATCCAATGGTTATTTATGTACTTATAGCCGGTCAAATCTGGCCTTTCTCAATCAAAATCTATTAATTTAAATTTTTAAAATTATCAATTGGTGCACATCCGTATGATCACCCTAACTCAAAAAATATTCACATTTTAAGCACAAACATATTGTAAAAAACACGCAAAGTACTCTGATTAATAAGCTAGTAGCGAAGCCCGATTTTCAAATAAAAGGAAAGTTTAATAAAAGCTGAAAATAATTTTGTCCCAAAAATTCCTAATTAAATGGCTTGACAAAATATTTTTCAACTTAAAAAATATGAAAGTTAAAATTGAAAAAAATAGCTTCGCTACTAGCTCAATCAATCGCTAATAATGATATTTGAACAGTTAAATCAACTTGATCCTAGTCAATAGTGTAGTTATGAGGAACGGCCCAACCACGGATATTGTATAGGATTCAGACTTTGAGTGACTATAACTTCATATTTATTCCTAGTTCGAAAAACTCGTATTATGCATTAATTCTTATACTAACTAGTACTATCCATAAACAGTATAACAATGGTTGAATTAAGACTTTGATTTTTTTGGGTTCCATCTCCTTAAGTAGAAATAAGGCCTAAAACTGGTTAAGTAGAAATAAGGTCTAAAACTGGTTAAGTAGAAATAAGACTTAAACTATTTCAAGTAGGAATAAGACTTATACCTGCTAAATAGGAATAAGACCTAAAAAATTGGCTGAGTAGAAATAAGACCTAAACTATTTCAAGTAGGAATAAGCTTATACCTGCTAAATAGGAATAAGACCTAAAATTGGAGGGAGAACGAAAGTGAGCATTTTGGAGAGTGATATGCATAATAACTTAGTGAAATGGAGCATCTTTATTCCGCGAGGGATGTACTGTGTGGCATTTTATGCCTTATTCTTACTTGGCAAGTTTTAGATCTTTTAGTACCGTGATATCTTGAGAGCGTAATATTTTGAGATATCGTAGCATTCTGAGATTTTGTTTGGCTTACTCAAATTGCCTTGTGGTTCAATCTCTTTCATCGTGGCACAAAATTGTGGCACATGACAAAATTTGATGGCACGTGACACAATTTGCTATGGTAGAACCCCATATGGACCATAAATTGGGATCTCAAGATATTACGCAACAGGCCTACTACAAACATTTAATGAACAAATTGAAGTCTCAAAAACAGTCAAGCTGTATTGAAATGCGAGTACTACGATATCCAATCTAGATTATACATTCCCTGTACCTTAATTAAATATACTGTGATGTTGATTGCAATAATGACAATATATGCGGTAGTTAAATATTGATGCGTACGGTGGAGCTGAAACATGTTTACAACTGATAACAAAAATACTATACAGGATCAAAAAGAAAACAAATATTCGAATTCGTAAGGAACAAACCTACTTGTATATACGTTTCAGTTCTAAATATATTGAATTAATATTATATCGCTATGTGTTAGATGAGTAGACTGTATTTCCGTTCAAAAGCGTTAGATATTCACAAACCTCTTCCCATATACTTGAGCACTGACTCACTCGATCTAAATGATTGCTCGATCATCAGCAGAGACGTACCAGAAATGCCAACGGGTATGGAAAAGGAGGAAGAGTTAGAAACACATTTCCAATTAGCCTTGGAGGCACAGAGGAATGTTACAGATCCAGTGCATTCCATTTCGAAGCAGAGTGTGATTCCTACGCCGAATTTCTCTCTCTCCAAACCAGAAACCAGACCGCACAGCGAAGTTAGAAGTGTGAAGACATCAGTGCACAGTTACTACTTGAAGTATGACATGTTTGAAGAGATTGGCAGTCAGCCTCTCTCTGAGTACGATATTGACTCAGAAGATGAAGCCTGGATACAATCACAGAAGGCTAGTGTAAGTTAATGATACTCATACGGGCACTGTTAATTAATGCATATATTAAAAAGTCTATTGCGCATGCGCAATCGTCACATTACGCATGATCAATTGGGCATGCCTAATTTCCGGAACGGGACCGTCCCGGGAAATCTAGATGCCTAATTTCTGGGGCGGGACGGAACCATCCCGGAAATTAGGCATGCCCTGATCAATTGCACATTGCGCACGATCAGTTGGACTAAGTCCATTGTACATGCGCATGCTCAATTGACACTTAGGGAAGAATATAATCCCAATGGTGAAGAATGGAGGCTTTTAGGTCCGATTGATAGGATCCTCTGCCGGTCCGAGGCGTTTTAGTTGGAGATTGGATCCAAATTGAGCCGAAATGAGGATTTTTTGCGCTAAACGCTCCCGGTAGAGACGCAATTCAATGCATGTGGTGGTTTTAGCGATATTAATTTTTAGAATAGTATTGCACATATAGAAATATTTTAAGTGATTTTTGCTTATGTGCAATGTGCAATTGATCATGCGCAAATATGACGATTGCGCATGCGGAATTTAATTTTTAATACCTCGTTGATATAATACAGTAGAACTCGGTTTGTACGTACTCATTTCTCTGAACCAGAATTCATTTATTTTATAGATTCCTATGTAATATCAACTCGGTTAGTACATACCTTTTTCCGCTTTCCGGAGGGTACGTACTAACCGAGTTCTACTGTAGTAGGCTAGTGTTCGGTCAATTGTGGGGTCATTCCATGGTAATTCGACCAATTCTAGCTATGGTCCCGCATGAAAATCTCCGATTAGCCTAATATTTTAGCCAAACTTTACCCTATATGTCTTATGGAAATTTACCAAATGGGAGCTTTCAATTTCTTTTGGTTAGAAAGTTATAGCCTATCTAGTTTCAACGATTTTTTAATGGTCGAACACTTATTATTTAGAGTCCCCCTTCCTTAAATTGATCATATTTTCCTGATCCTTTTGCCTAAATGTATTATTAATTTTTCTAAATGATAAGTAGAATGGTTTGTTCAACCGATTGTCTATGCTCATGTGTTTATGTGCTTTATCTTTAATTTATTCACAGCTCACTATATAACACATGTACTTGGTATATTCTTATAGTAGTATTTCAATATACAGTCGAACCGCCTAATCCGACACCCTTTGGGAAACAACTAAAAGGCGCCTAGGCTTACATTGATTAATTATAAAGTAGATAGCATCTCTAAATATAGCTATTTTACTGTTATAATCGATATCAATCGAAAAATCACCCAATTTGTAAATTTTGAAAATTTTTGATGCGTAATGATGACGTCATAGCAGAGTGATGAGTCGCCATTTTTTGATGATAGGTGCATCATATGTGAGATATATTAATATACACATTCATTTAAAATTTCAGCCTTCTATCACTTAAAATGGCTGAGTTAAGGTCGAAAAACTGAAATTTCTAATTATAAAAAAAGGTGACAATGACGTCATAATTCCATGATGAGTCGACATTTTCGTCTGAACTCAGAACTTTGTGGAGCCATAGCCAAAAGACCCCACATGCCAAAAATCAGCTTTCTGTGCTGGGCAGTTTCTTCAATCGATTCGTTACAGATATAGATATATATATCCTTACTATTACAACTCGATTAATGTTTGTTTATATATACAAGCGCGGTTCGCTTGCTTGCGCTGCGCGGCTGGCGGACACTTTGTGTCCACCGGAGTCGCCCTTTGGGCGCCTGGGGTCACATTGATTAATTTTAAAGGAGATAAAAACTCTAAATAAGTCTGTCCTACTGTTATAATCGATATCGCACGAAAAATCACTAAATTTGTCATTTCGTAATTATGACGTCATAACAATGTGATGAGTCATCATCTTTTGATGATAGTTTCATCACATGTGAAGAATATTAATATACCCATTCATAGGCGTCGTAAACTTTATTTCCTACCCTTGGACTGCCCGGCCACAATAATCCAGGGCCGTTCAGTCAGTTAATCGGGCCGTATCTTCAGCTGATCCAGCGTTACCGTCAGCCAAATGGGCCGTGAACCCTTGATCTACATGAAGAATTAGTAACAGTCAATTACCAGTACATAATAGCACTAAGCTTTTTACCGGGTAGTACACGGTCTTTTTACCGGGTAGCATCCGGCATTAGACCGGGTAGTACCCGGCATTCACTCTGGGCCGCCCGGCCATTGCCGGGTAACCGGGTGGGTTACGACGCCTATGTACCCATTCTATTAAAATTTAAGCCTCTTATCACCTAAAATGACTGAGTTATGGTCGAAAAACTGAAATTTCTAAATATAAAAAAGGTGACAATGGCGTCATAATTCCATGGTGAGTCAACATTTTCGTCTGAGCTCAGAACTTAGTGGAGCCATAGCCAAAAGACAAACTCGATTAATGTTTGTGTATACGTATATATATATATATATCTGTAACGAATTGATTGAGGAAACTGCCAGGCGCAGAAAGCTGATTTTTGGCATGTGGTAGTCTTTTGACTATGACTCCACTAGGTTCTGACCTCTGAAGAAAATGTCGACTCATCATGGAATTATGTCGTCATTGTCACCTTTTTTTTTATTAGAAATTTCAAAAGTTTTTCGACTATAACTCAGTCATTTTAGGTGATAGAGGGCTGAAAATTGAATAGAATGTGTATATTAATATGCCTCGCATATGTTGCAACTATCATCAAAAATAATGACTCATCACTCTGTTGTGACGTCATAATTACGCATCAAAATTTTTAAAAATCGACAAATTTGGTGATTTTTCGTGCGATATCGATCATAGCAATAGAACAGACGTATTTTGAGACGCTATCTCCCTTATAATTAATCAATGGTGACCACAGGCGCCCAAAGGGCGCCTCTGGCGGATACAAAGTGTCCGCCAGCCGCGCAGTGCAAGCAAGCGAAGCGCGCTTGTATATATAATATTGTGTTTCTCTCAAGATTATTGGAAAGCGCGTTAATTTTGCAATTTATATGCGGTTTATTTGGTTAAATTGCATGATTTAGCAACAAAATCACGTTATTCGACAAGCTAAGCTATATATATATATATATATATGTATATATATATGTATATATAGATCGAGTTTTAATAGTAAGGATATACTCATAGTTTAGTACAAAACTCTTTGTTATGAATGAACTTTCTCCAGGAAATATCTGAGACTAAAACTTGTGGCTCAAATTTTTTAAATAGCATTTTATTTTGTTCTATACCGAATGGAAAAATCGACACCAACACGAATAATATTTAAAGAGTTAATGGAGAAGCTGCATTTTGTCAGAATAATTCATTTTTTCCGCTTCCCAGAGGGGTACGTACTAACCGAGTTCTACTGTATTTCCTTATTTACACTCATCACCTTTAGATATATACTTTGACACCTTTGAATTACTTCACCCTAAATATTATTTGTCCCTCTCTCTAGGTTCCAACTAGTAAATTTGAGGCAATATTCACTGCTTTGGAAAGAGACATGAGAGGCAATACAACTTCTGAAAAAATATTAGACAGTTTTCGCCAAGATACTGCAGGTTTCATTATAGACACGATTCACCAATATTGGTTGAAGAAGAAAAATAAACTGAAATCTAAGATTGTGAATGAGATTATTCCAGCTGGGAATGCAAATCAGGACAATCCCTATACGGCGTTCAGGAAACGGAATGATAGGATGATTACACGTCGGAATCGGAAATATGACGAACAGAATTATGAGAAGTTGTACCAGTTTAAGAAAACCTTTGAACAATTATCTCGATTGATGGAGCTAATTTGCTCACGTGAAAAAATGAAGAATAAACTCATTCATGTGTTACATCGTCAATTTTCTCAGCGAAATTCTCTTCAAGATTGGAATGGCAATACTATTAACAGTATATTGGAACACCTGAACATAGCTGACACACATATTCAAACATATTTCCAATCCAATCTCTCTTCTTTCAATAGTATAAGATCGAGTGAAGAGAAACGGAATAAGGACAGTTCAATTGATGCACATTCTTCTAACGGGAGACAAATTACACTGAAGAATAGCGTTCAGCATTCCAGTGCTATGAAAAGGAACTCTAAGCTGAGTGGAAGTGATAGTCTGTTACAGTCCTCTACTACGAATAATAGTCCTGATGGACGCTTCACTTTTGTTCCGAACAATATTTCAGTTTACTTACAGCCGACAGCAAGCATTCGTCCTAAGTTAGAAACTTCAACGAAAAGTTTGTCAGATTTCAAACGTTTGCAGATATTCTCTGCACTGAAACGTTCTAGAAGGTTCTTCAGCAGTAATCCTGAACTATCTCCATTCTTCAGGAAGCAGCAGTATAAGAACAATCCATTCTTTGAGTCTCATTTAAATAATTTCGATCAATTTTTGCAATCAGAGTTCCGTTTGCATTAATACAATAATTTGTGTTAGAAACATTAACCCTGTTTTATTAACTACAGTCGATTCCGCTTTATCGGGTCAGAGGACATTTTGCCCCGATTAAGCAGAGAACCCTATTAACCGAAAATATTTTGTATTAGCTTTTATGTGTGAGAGCTATTCTGGTCCTGCCAAAGGTGGCCCGATTAAGCGGTGGACCCGATTAAACAGTGACCCTATTAAGCGGAATCGACTGTATTGGGATTTAGCACCGTGACGATCGTAGGCGCCGAACCCGAGGGGAACAGGGGGAGCTCGAGCCCCCCTGGATTCGAATATGGCCCATAGACGCAATACAAGATTTAGGGCTGTTGCGTGAAATTCTGAGGCACTTATATAAAAGAAACCATGGATGTACAACTTTCGTGAAATTCTGAGACAGCCGCTTAGAAGCCTTAGCAAGCTCTGATCTAATATTATGCAACTTGTAGTTCCTATTACAGAATGATATTCACAAAATATGATGATTTTGTTCTATTTTGTAGTTATAAGGATTCTTACTTACGGCTATTAACACTTAACTCAATATGTATACGGTGATCCTAGAAATAGAATAGGATTTGGAATCAAAATAGAACCAAATAATCATGTTTTGTGAAATATCATTCTGCAATAAGAACTACAAGTTGCATAATATTAGATCAGAGCTTGCTAAGGCTTCTAAGCGAATGTCTCAGAATTTCACGAAAGTTGCACATCCATAGTTCCTTTTATATATGTGCCTCAGAATTTCACGCAACAGGGCTGAGACCCCCTAGACTCCCAAATTGTCCATAGATTTCAAAAGGTTCGGCGCCCCTGATGACGATAGAGGGATACTTTATTGGATATGATGGATACTTGAACTAGTAAATGATATACGTATACACAAACAAGAAGCAAAATTCAACGGCAAAGTGCTTAGAAAATATTTAAAAGTTGCTAACAATGACATATTTTGGGTGGGCCTAGCAGCCAACTGGGGGTCTGTTGATGCTGTAAGATCGACATTTGAACGTCTAGGATTTAAAAAAATTTCTGGAGGGGGGCAAGCACCCTTTACCATCGTTCGCTCTTGGCCCCCCCAGGTTTATTTTATTTTCCAAAACTTGGCGCCTATTGCTGTATAATAAATACTATGACGTTGGGGGCATTTTCAGATGGATAAAACGCTTTCGCATCCTCGCAGCTTTTTCTTCTTGCATTTTGTTCTTCAGTATGATAGGACAGTTTATGATATTCCAGAATATCATTGAACCTTTAAAACAGCTCATTTATTTTCAACAATGTTTCGTGGATTACTATAAGTATCATTAATATGATAAAATTATCTAACAAACTTAACTTGAAATAAATTTACCAAAATTCGATTCCTAAAATGTCAAGGAAGAGGCCGTATAAGTAAAATTTCCTAAATTTTGATTTTTCGTTTCTAATAAAAATGATATTCAAATTCCACAGTGTGTTATCTGTTTTAAATGGGAAATATTGCAATTATTAATTGTGGCATTGTCAACCATACATCGCAGAAAAGCAAAGCATACACATTGTATATGGTTTATTTATTAGCAAATGAGTGTAGCCATATTGGGAGCTGGTGCCTGTGGTTTAGTGGCGATCAAAGAAGCTCTCGAGAATGAATTATCACCGAAATGTTTCGAGATCGATTCTGACTTAGGCGGGCTCTGGAATGTCAACAGATCCAGTTCTTCCAGTAGCGTCTATTACTCGACTGTAATCAACACCAGTAAGGAGATGATGTGTTTTAGCGATTTTCCGATGCCAAAGGATTTCCCATCTTACTGCCCGCATGACAAAGTCTTGGAATATTTTCGCCTTTATTGTGACCATTTCAATTTGAGAAATTACATTGCCTTTGAAACTCGCATTGATTTGATTGAGAAATCGGATGACTTCGAAGAAACAGGTAGTTGGAAACTTACGATAACAGATTTGAAATCTAAGAAAGTGAATGTCGAGATATTTGATTTCGTGTTAATCTGTAATGGTCACCATGGTGACAAGAATGTCCCACATATCAACGGACAAGACCTGTATAAGGGATTAACACTCCACAGCATGGAGTATTTCAAACCGGATGGGTTTGAAGGTAAGTCTGTTGTAGTGGTTGGTAGTGGTAATTCTGGCTGTGACATGGCTGTGGATTTGAGTAGGAATTCTAAACAGGTTTATCTCGTGACTAGAAACGGTGCATGGCTATTTCCTAGGCTTACAGAGGGATCCTATCCTTCCGACATGTATTTCAGCAGATTCGTGGGCATAATTTTTTCCTCTTTCTTCGTTCAAGCATATATACGTAGTGTAGTATATGGTCGTGCTAATCTTGATTGTTACGGCATGACACCCAATCATGACATTATGTCATCTCATCCCTGTGTCAATGACGAGTTGATAGGACGCATTGCAGTCGGTCGTATAAAAGTAAAACCGAACATTCAATCTATAACTGAGACAGGTGTCGTATTCGTGGATGGAAGTGCGGTTCAGGCTGACGCTATTGCGTATTGCACTGGATTCAGCATTTCCTATCCCTTTCTCGCACCTGGAATTATCAAGGTAGAAGACAATCAAGTTGATTTGTACAAATATGTGTTTCCTCCTCACTTGAAAGGCACACTCGCTGTCATTGGCTGTGTGCAAGCATGGGGACCGATTAATCCTATTGCCGAGCTGCAGTTAAGATGGGCAATGAAGGTGTTCAAGAAAGAATTGCATTTACCTTCCAAATCAGAGATGTCTCGAGATATCGAGCAAAAACGCAGGATAATGTCACAAAGATACACCAACTCACGTCGCCATACTATTCAAGTGGATTTCATACCATATTCTAACGATATTGCTGGGATGATTGGTGCTAAACCCAACCTTATTGATTTATTTTTTAAGGATCCTAAACTGTGGGTACAAGTGCTCTTCGGTCCGCTTAATCCATATCAATTCCGCCTCTATGGTCCACATCCTTGGTCTGGTGCCAGAAATGCCATCTTTTCAAGTTGGGAAAATACGCTCTACCCTTATAAGACTAGAAAACTTAACCCCAAACCTTCCTTCATCATGTTAAGGCATTTAATCCTACTTTTCATGATAGGACTATTAGGGGTATATTGTATTATCAAATTAATGTAATTTCGTTTTTGTTTTTTGTTGTTTTTTATTGTTATTTTGAATATATTAAATGAAATATATGTTGCAATGAGACTGATTATTGAACCCGAGGTCGTTCGCGTACGAATTCGGGTCGACACTCAAATATATCTAAGTAAATGATTAGAACGAACGTTTACCCTTCCTAGCTATAGGAATTAAAATTATGTCGAAATATAGGTAGGTATGCGAACAATGGCTAGGTAGGTTCGTAGGAACACTAATTTATCTTGGCCTGACGATGATCGGGTAGGTCATAGGCGATTTATCTAAAATATCCAACTTCCTGTGAGAAAGGTTATGTAATTACAATGACCTGGGGTCCATTCTATTTATAGCTTGGACCCCACATTTCTATGGCTTCCCCGCCCAAAATGACTAACCGGAAATGAGCTAGCAAAAATCATTGTCAATGAGGGGTTTTAACCCTACTTGGACTTGGGGTCAAAGGTATAAATAGAAAATTCCCACTTTCATTTTCACTTTCAGTTCACTTTCAATTAACTTTCACTTTCACTTCAACATTCCAAGTCCAATTAGGGTTAAGCCACTGTACCCCGATTTTTGATATTTTGCTAACTTGTAGAGTTATCCATACTAAACATTTTATCAATCATCCATTCACTTCTATCTCATCTTATTCGTGAGATATTGACTTTCGAATATTTCAGAAAATGATGACGCGATATATTTTTTGAAGGTCAATAAGTCTGATGCGAATTCAGAACAGATTGAAATTTGAATATGGCTTAGATAAGGTTAATATATACCAGGGCCGGCGCCACTGGTCCGGTTGGTACGGTTTTAACTGGACCACTTTCAAAAGTGGCTCCAGGTTGGTCATGGTAAATACTAGTATACCAATACGTTGCTTTATACGTGTATATATGTATATACACGTATATAAACTACGTAATAATTATTAATAATTATTAATCAAATGAATTCCTTTACTAAACACAAATTTTGACAGAAACAGTTCTAATAGAATACATGCAGCTTATATTTAGTACCATAAGAAGAACAAACAATATTGTTGTTCGGAGTAACAACAATTCCTCTAGGCTGTATCTCCTTATCTTCATCCTGATTACCTCCTAGTGTGTGTAGGAGAATGCCTGCTGGAGAGAACACCTTGATACATTTAGCTGTGCAGTCACCGAAAAGAATATTGTTCTGTTTATCAAACCTGAAACGATATCCTTCTTCTACCTGATAGTTACTTCCCTTCCTTCGAGTAATAAACGAACGGAGTTTGTTACCAGATTTATGGAATACGTGGAGACACAGGTTATCTTGTGAGCTCAGTACATACACTTCATCATGAAGTGTCTTCACGTCAACAGGCCTAGTAATAGTGGAGTGTTGAATGGAATGTTTAAACCTGAGTTCACAATCCATAACAACCACTCTGTTGTTACGACTATCAGCTACATACACATCTCCATTGGTCGAGACAGAGATGCCTAGAGGTCAGAGAACTCGTTCTTTCCAGATCCCTCCTCACCTACTCTAGACACTAAATAGTAGTCTGGTAGCTTGTAATGCAAAATGGTGCACTTAAAGAATTCGCTAACATATATATTCTCCTCACTGGATCAACTAATTCTCCTTGATTGAATGAGTGAATGTATTCTCCTTCCTCAGAGAATACACAGACTCTACCTGACATATCCGCTACATATATGAGATAACTAGTCTCATCATATGCTATTTCCCTAGGCCAATTGAGTTGTCCCGGTCCTGTCCCTTCTTCACAGACAGAGATGCGTGGTTGTGAGAGTGCGGGGTAGTTGGGAATTGAGAGAATCTGTTTCTGGATCAGTTGTCCCAGTTGAGAGATGGTCTCCTCCACTTCTCGTGTCTCGCTCTGGAACGACAGCTCCATTGGTCGATCAGTCACCTCCAGATCTCTCAGCTTAGTCTCGATCTTCTCCGTCATCTTCACTCTCAGAGAGTGGAGTATATTCTCAGCCATTTTCTCGTGGAGATGTTCCTTGGTTTGGAGGAGTTGTTGTCTCTCGAACTGAATTAGTTGAATGGATTTTAGGAGATGAAGAGTTTGGAGAAAACATTTCCATTCATTAGGCCTGTCTCCCCTGCTGGCATCTCGTCCCTCCTCTCTCGGTACTCGAGGAGGAGCTCTACACGTCGCCTATTCACTGTATGCACCAGTTCATCACAGCCACGTAGCTAGAGTAAGAAATTCAGGGGCAAGATGTATTTCAGGGGGGGGCAAAGGCAGGGATCTCAACTATCACGAACGCTTTTTTCATGGGAGGGGGCGAGAACAACTTTTAGGGGGGAAATCGCCCCCCGTAGCTACGTGCCTGGTTCATCAAAGCGTGAGTTGATTGATACCTCCACTGGGTCCATCACGACAGCTGCTGGTTCAGGGAATCTCTGCCATTCTGTTTGCTCGTATTAGTTGGTTGTATCAGTTGTGTACTAGAAATGGCGTATCAGGATGGAGTGTCTATTTATAGTAGTGGCTACTGCTCCCGCTAGAAAGAGAGTGCAACCACATCTCGTGGATTGTGTCTAGATGGCTGCACTATCAGAGGATTTGGAGTGGTGCCTCATTCTCTGAGAAGAAGCAACTCTTGCACTGTGACTCATATTTCCTCTCACTGGATAATTTAATACATGTCACTACCTCATTCACTTTCAGTGTTGACTTGTATTTTCTAGAACAAAGCTATTTCTCAGAAACTGGATTATTGAGTAATGACAGTAAATCTGTTTTTCCACAGTACCGCATTGGATTTCGTCCAATCGATTCAACCAGCTTTGGTTGATACGTATTACTTTACAAGTATTTAGTGGCGAGTAGACCAGGACCTGGGCAAGGGGTGCTCTGTGGCTAGTGGGTAGTCAGGCCAGAGACGACCGCCAATGTAGCCAATGGGGTTGCTACAGACCGACCTGACTCCATGTGTGGGGTGAATGAGAAGCCTTATATGTATATATACTAGACCCCTCTGAGTAGGGGCGTAGCCAGTGGCGCCGACAAGGGCCTGCCAGGGGCTACGGTTTATGGGCCTGCAGGATATTTAGTGGGCCTGCGGGCAGGCTCTGCAGGCCCATTGGCTACGCCTATGCCTCTGAGTAAATATCCATAAGACACGCTCGTATAACCCTGTTTTTTTTCAACCTTTTTGACTGTGGACCCCTGATATCTTCTGAGGGGTCCATGGACCTCAGGTTGGGGACCACTAGTTTAATCCAATCGATATAATAATGACCCTGCACTAGAAATGTACTACCTGTTAATGGTATTTGATTGGGGAGGTGGAACTTAGACTTTCATCTAACAAACAATGTATTTACATGCTCTTAGCTTAACTCATTTTGATACTCTATATGGCTTATGAAATCCCAGCTCGTACTGATTCTGACGATGATGAAGATACGCATATGACAGAATTCGTTGCAGATTATACTCTAACTCTTCCTTCTCATTCCCTACTTCCTCTCACCCCAAACATTCTATTCATAAGTCAAGAACATGTCGGACAAACTATTTGTAAATCTATCATTACAAATTACTCTCAGAAATACACTTTCCTTGCTGATATCAAATCGGGATTATCTAAGATAGCATCTCTCTACACTAGTTTTGATGGATTTATCATTCATATACACTTTCACACGACTGTCGTTGATAATATCAATTTTCTCCTTTCAGAGTATATCTTCAAATCAATACACCCTCAATGCGTCTTTATGATTCTCCGTTCACCTCTCTCACACTTCATCACAGCTGATCGTTTGGAGGACAGTCAGCTGCAGTTTCAAGTGTCTACGCCTGATTTCCAACCACTCCCAACCACCCCCAATCTACCTCCACCCAACTACTGTTCTGGGCCGTTCGCTGCTATTCTAACTTACTGTTTGATTCATTCCATATCTGCTTCCATTCTGATACAGTATTCTCCGCATTTACACATACAACATGACGAGGCAGAATCTCTACTCCATCTCGTATCTTCCTCGCTCCATTCTCAATTCAATATAGTTTTAGATGGCAAGTTACTTGCTAAAGATATTTCTTCTCAGTTTACGAACACCCAATTATTTTCTTAAGTTCGAACCAATATTAACGTGGATTATCATATTCGTTGTTCATTAGATTAGAGATTTTTATTGATTATTTTATAGATTACAGTACTATATACCATCTATATCCTCGAATAATTGCTGAGGTGATTATATACCCCAAAAGCCTCATAAATTGGGTATTAATCTCAATGTTCTGCGTCCTTGTGTCTTATTAAGTACGCTTTTGAAATTTGGAATTGAAATTTGGTTGTCTTAAATCAGTGAGAAAATTTTTATTCGAGAATACCGTATTGCTTCGAATAAGCGCCCGGGCTTTTACATGAAATTTCCCCATTATATCCCGCTTTTTTAAATTCCGTGCATAATACTTCTCTTCTCTCAATACTTCTCTATTGCGTCCCACCATGTCCCACGAAATTCAACGCCGCATCCCGTTTTTATCATGGCTCAAGTTGGAACGTATAAGAGTATATTATTGTCTTATATGACAACCTCTGTTAATAATATACCGTATATACTACTTCAATACAAGGCAGTAGGTTTCTTGCTATCCGTTTGAATAATGTTTTACAACTCATTATTCCCTCTTCCATTTATCCAATCACTGGCATGATTATATTTATAACCGAATAAAGTTCCTTATCTCTGAAATTTTTATTTTATATCAAGTGATGAGGCTAATAATAATAATAATCGCCGCTAATATTCGAGGATATACGTTATATGATCCCAGTATCTGTTTCTTGCATGAATAATGGATAAAACATAGTATATGTCTGACACAGTATTTTCAATATGAAAGCTTTGAATTGACTAATTGGAATTTCTTTGTAGTCTTATTCATCACTATACAACTACCCTACCAAAAGTATTCGTACACCTCAATATTTCCCATTAAAATAGTACTAAATGTGTCTATTACTGAACTGTCATGCAGTTAAACTAGACGAGATACAGTATATTTGATTTCAGATTCGTATTCTACGCATTTGAATTACCTATTTTAGAGTTTTCAAATCAATTAAGTTTTAACTATGCCGAAATTTATCATCCTGTGCTACCCTGTGTCACCTATCACCATCTGCTACAGTGGTGGAGACTCTAGAAAAGTGGTACATGGTGGCACAGGTCCGGAATTTTAACCTTGGCAATTAGCAATTGATTTGAAACTTTGAAAATAGGTAATTCAGATGCGTAGAATACGAATCTGAAATCAAATATACTATATCTCTTTTATTTTAACTGCATGATAATTCTTTAATATAGCCATTTTAGTACTATATTAATGGGAAATATTGAGGTGTTCGAATACTTTTGGTAGGGCAGTGTACAACTACGATGTATCTATGAAGGATGCATTCTGATGAATTCCCAGTTCTCAAAATTAGTTCATAAGCATTCAGAAATTGCGTAGCTAAGGTATTGCCAAAGCATTAAAGGAGTGCACTCTTTTTAATAAATTCAGTTTCCACAAATTCTCCCCTGATATCTAACAATTTTTCTCAACGTCTCCTACTGTAGTTAAATTTAGAGTGAATTTAAATCAGGAAGTTCACCTTAAAGAAGGAATATATTACTTACAGTCGACTCCGCTTAATAGGGTCACTGTTTAATCGGGCCACTTTCGGTAGGACCGGAATAGCTCTCACACATAGAAGCTAATACAAAATATTTTATTTATTTATTTTTTTAATAGGTTTCTCCGTTTAATCGGGGCAAAATGTCCTCTGACCGATGTGACCATGTTAAGCGGAGTCAACTGTATTTGTATTCAAAACTTCAATTTCTTGTTTGAATTTTGAGTTAACTTTATACTTGCCAACTTTCCTGTTTTTGGCGGGACGTCCCGTTTTTTATCTCTTTTTATCGGATAATTTTCTCGTTTATCCCGTTTTACATGATATTTCCCCATTATGTCCCTCTTTTTTGGAACCTATGCATAATACTTTTCTATTTCGTCCCGCCATATCCCGCGGAATTCAACGCCATGTCCCGCTTTTATTATGGCTCAAGTTGGCATGTATGCCTTATGTATATATAAAGTCACAGCCTACTCTTATTGGGCATGCCTAATTTCCGGGACGGGACGGGTTAAGATGCCTAATTTCCGGGACGGGACGGGATCCCATCCCGGGAATTAGGTAGCTTAACCCGTCCCGTCCCGGAGATTAGGCATCTTGACTCGTCCCGTCCCGGAAATTAGGTACCTGATGATTCCGTCCCGTCCCGGAAATTAGGCATGCCCCTCTTATTTGAATATCTCAATTTAACACTAGAAGTGTATGGCTGATACAACAGACGGTTCTAGGCCTGAATCTACACAGAGTGAGGGACAGAGTAGAGGAGGAGAGAGACAGATTCACTCGAGACAAGCCGACTTTTTTAAGTTATTGGATGACACCCTTTTACTGAGTAGAGGTAGAGGGAAGAAAGGAGCAGTGGAACTGCCTCAAGAGGTTAGTGCAGTGGTTGGCTATACAGAATAGTTACTTAGTAAATTATAAAATAATTGGTGAGAGGATAGCCTCAAAATTCTGGAAATAGCATTTAGAATCGATTTTTTTAAATTGAAAATTCCAATTTTCGCTGATATAATCTCAGTTCCTGGGTTCTGCAAGAGAAATGAGGATTTTAAAATTTTCAAAAAATTTTCTCAAAAATTGGAATCCTTTCTCTAGATTCTGTTCCTGGATCTCTCCCAGCAGCAACTGATCGACATCTCACAAGTCTCTCTCTGTCTACATCTCAGAATATGTGTTTTACATTCCAACTTTATTTCTAACATCTCACCTTTATCTTCAGCGCCCAACTTAAGTCTAATCGACGCGAGCTCGAACCGAATTAAAGAGATTCCTGACAAGAAATTTTGGGCGGGATTCCCATTCCTTGAAATACTCTATCTCCATGACAACCCGATCTCTTCAATGGAATGTTTTGATATGTTATCCTCGGCGTCTAAGCTTAGGGTTGTGACACTTTATGACACACCTCTCAGCATGAATAACACATACAGACATATAGCTGTTAACTCACTATGGCATTTGGAAGGAATGGACTTTTACCTGCTCTCAGATGAGGAAGTCATACAAGTATGTACTGTGTTGTTTATATTGATACAAGCGGCGCGCTTCGCTTGCTTTCGCTGCGCGGCTAGCGGGCACTTGTGTCCGCCAGGCTTACATTGATTAATTATAAGGGAGATAACATCTCTAAATACGTCTGTCTTACTGTTATAATCGATATCACTCGAAAAATCACAAAATTTGTCAATTTTTCCATTTTTGATGCATAATGATGACGTTATAACAGAGTGATGAGTCATCATTTTTGTATCATTTGTGAAGAATATTAATATTCACAGCCTATTAATCGAGTTTTAATAGTAATCGAGTTTTAATAGTTAAGGATATAACAGTAGACTTTAAAAAATTGCGAAAAAGTACTCAATTTGGAAGAAGACTATGTCCCTTTTCGTGGAAATGTTTTCAAAATGGAAGATAAACTAAACTTATTTTATGAAATCATACCCTAATTTGTTTAGCTTTATCCTAGATCAGCTTAGATTTATTCTTTTTTATTTTTATGGCTCAATGTTTGATGAAATTGAGAATGGAACACAGTTAAGATAATGTATTGTATACTTAGTCATCAGTACAAAGTTTCTATAATGACTTCTCATCGTAAAATAATGATGCAAAAATTAAAAAAATACATAGCATAGTCAGCAAACTAAAAATCCTTTTTCTATATAGGATTTAGCAATCTTTTGCATATCTCTATACGAATGTAAGCCTGCATTTCAAGAGTTCTGTATTATCTAGGACATGGATCTCTACGACACTCCATTTGCTGCCATGTCAGAGCCTTACTTCCTGCAGCTTTATCAGCCTCTCAATCCTAACTGGAACTTCCTAACCGCTGAGAAGCATATGTCCGATTTCCTCCATCTGATCAATAGAAAATTAGCCAAGCTATCTCCTGTCCTCATCATTCAGAGGTGAATCTTAAATATCTTAACTAGGGCGGAAACGAATATACCGAATATTCGGATATTCGTTCAAAATGATCCTAACAAATATTCATTCATTTCAGAACGAATATTCGTTTGCGTTAAATGGGAAAATACTGCAATTAATTGTGGCATTGTTGAGTTCTGTTGCGTGGTATTCTGAGGCACCGTGGTATTTTGAGGCACTAGTCAAATTAACCATGGATATTCAACTTGCGTGGTATTCTGAGGTACCGTGGTATTCTGAGGAACACCAATCCTGTGATCATGATGCGATCATTTACATAGTTCTAATTTAGACAATGACTTTCCATTTGAGTAGTGATACTTGTATGTTTTCCCTGCTCTAAATAGTGTATTGTGCTTCATGACCTGGAATGCTTATTAAATAATATGTTTATTCGTCTCATTATTCAGGACATACAATACAAATAGAAATCTGAGATTTTGTTTCGCTTACTCAAATGGCCTTGTGGTTCAATCGGTTTCATCGTAGCCTGATAACCACCGCCACCAAATTGTGGAACATGACACAATTTGATGGCACGCGACACAATTTACTATGGTAGAACCCCATATGGACCATGGATAAAGTATATGTTTCATTTGGGCATCTATGTACTAAACAATCGATACATGAATTAAATTCACTATAAATGAAAGGTGACAATTACGTCATCATCTATGGTTAGTAAACCTTACTCATCAACATTGGATGAGAATGTATGACAGCATCAATGGCCAAAAGATGAATCACCATTAAATTATTACATTATCACAATTTTTCTATGCTGTTGCAATTTGAGTGTTCTTCCAGCACTATATTGTTACAAAATTGATCGAAATCGGGATCGCGATCCTTTTTGAAAATTTCTTGACCAGGATCGCGATCAAGGGCGTATGGGAAGGAGATCAGGGGGGACAGCTGCCCCCCCCCTGGTTGGATAAAGTCTGAAAGTTTATTTAGTAAATTATAAAATAATTGGTGAGAGGGGAGTGCTATCGGAGGTAATTTGTATTTCTAGAACCTCAAAATTAGATCATAGCCTACTATATATAAGGCCTAAGAGTAACTTAACCAGGGATGCGGTAGAAGATGGTTGAAGAAATACATGAGCTGCCTTAAATCATTAACAATAGAGCTTAGGAATGTATTACCAGCATATATGAATATGGTGTCAAAGCACCCATATCCGTTGTTAAAATTTAGATTAGTCATCAAATGATTGCGCAACAGGCTATATTTGGGTCAAATTTAGTGATTTTCAGAGGCCGTTTAAGGGCACCTCTAAGTGTTTTTATTATAAGGTTTTTCGCATAGAACTGAGAAGTGAATGTGTTAATACGAAAAATTTGGAATTTTTTCATGGAATGTTCTTACATTCCAGTGTTGCTATGGAAACGTGTTTTGGTCAGTTGGGGCTATATCTTGAAAACAGCGATAGCTAGACATTCAAATATAATCCCATTTGATAGCAAATAGGCTACTTCCTATTTAGCTATTATACAATTTCTGTGTCTAAATTCAATGGTTTACGAGATATTCAACAAATTACCAAATGTGACCAATATGATAAATTGTCTAATAACTCGTAAATTATTGAATTAAGACATAGAAATTGTATTATAGCTAATAATAAAAACACTTAGAAGTGCCCATAAACGACCTCTGAAAATCACTAAATTTGACCCAAATATAGCCTGTTGCGCAATCATTTGATGACTAATCTAAATTTTAACAACGGATATGGGTGCTTTGACACCATATTTATATATGCTGGTAATACATTCCTAAGCTCTATTGTGCTTTGTTAATGATTTAAGGAAGCTCATGTATTTCTTCAACCATCTTCTACTGCATCCCTAGTGCCAAATTCGCAAGTTACTCTGAGGCCTTATTATAGTAGGCTATGATTAGATGAATCTGTCCAAATTGTAGGACAAATTGTTGTTAGCTTCCAAGGGCTTACAGCGCCCCCAGACCCCCTACTGGTTGACATGCCCCCCCCCTACAAAAATTCCTGGCTACGCCCATGATCGCGTTCTTCCTTTTCACGATCGACTAATGCCCCACATATAACCCATAATTTTTAAAAATCCGGGATAAAAATTTTTAAAGCCAGGATATTTATTCTTTAACTGTGAAAAGGCAAAATTATGTGGGAAAAAGTGAATATAGCCCATTATTTCTAAAGATCCGGGAGTCATAAAAAACCACCTTGACTGCATGTTATTTGCAACTTGCTGTATATAGGTATGTGCGAGGATGGCTTGTGAAGAAGAACATCCCTTCCCATATGCAAACGCAACTTTCTACAACCAGGAGGAAATTAGATGAATGGTTTCGGCCTTTGCCTCACTCAACCAATCTTCCCATCTTCCGAGATTCATCCTACTGGTTCATGTTGAAAGCTTTACAAGCCCCTCCTCCCACTGCTGACAGTACGTTTCTAGCGCCTCTTTTGGAACAGACAACGATTGATTTCGCTAAATTAGGTGATTTATTATAAGATCAACATTATTTCTTGGATGTACCATAATTCTGGAAACTCCTACTGGCATTCAATAAGTAGTCGTTATCATAGTATAATTTCCCCAAAACTAGTAATATAATTAATATCGATGATGCAATTTCTCGAAATACTCTCCTTGATGCTGTATGACTAGTTTTAGCCTCTTAATCCAATCATAAAACACTTTTAGTCTTCTCGCGGTCTACCTTTCATTAGATATGCTAACCCAATTCTGAATCAAATGAAACAACCAATATATATATAATGATATTTCGCAATAATGACTACATATTGAACACCCGTAGTAAATTGTATTCTTTTGGCAAAAACTTGAGATGTCATTATCATACTTGCCAACCTGAGCCATGATAAAAGTGGAGCGAAGCGCTGAATTTTGCGGGACATGGCGGGACGCAATAGAAAAGTATTACACATAGAATACAAAAAAGTGGGACATAATGGTGAAATTTCATGTAAAAGCAGGACATTCGAGAAAATTAGCCCAATAAAAGAGTGAAAAAATCGGGACGTCCCGCCAAAAACGGGACAGTTGGTAAGTATGCATTATTTTGGTAAATAAATACCTTTATTTTGGCACACAAGATAGGAGTCGCAATACAAATTCTTTAAGCCCAGAATAAGATTACATATTATTTCGCTTTTTTTCAGAAGTGAAATATATACCGTAAACTGGGGCGACTTTGGCCCTAAGAGATGACTTTGTCCCACAATAGCAATTTTAATAAAATATACTCAAACTTATGAATCAATGTGATCACATTGCTAATATGTTGAATGAAAATCTCAATATATCCAAAGGTATTTAAGCCGCAGTATTTCTAAGTTGGAGTATATTTTATTTAAATTGCTATTGTGGGACAAAGTTACCTCTTAGGGCCAAAGTCGCCCCAGTTTACGGTAATAATTTCTGAAACTGTTGTCTTGAAACAATCATTATTGGTAAATTACTGTATTTACAAATTTCAACCCATTTGAAATCCTACTCTTTACAAGACTTCAATTCGTTTATTGATATTTCGTTTAGCTACAAGTATAAATAGGAAGTTACACAACCAATCCATTCGCAAATACTCTCATGGATCTCGGATCGAACAATCTTATTCAACAATCACTTCACATTCCTATGACACAGATTTCGTTGCTAAGAGATACACTCGTAGTTATGGAATGTTTTTACATCTGCAAAAAATGAAAAGAAAATCTTGGAAACTTTTGAACGATGCTCCTCCTACCTTTGGACACTTATGCAGGTTAGTTTCCTCCTGTTTCACGAGTCGATACATGCCAACTTCAGCCATGATAAAAGCGGGACGAAGCGTTGAATTTCGCAGGACATGGCGGGATGCAGTAGAAAGGTCTTATACTACATAGAATAAAAAAACGCGAGACATAATGGGGAATTTTCATGTAAAATCGGGTCACTCGAGAAAATTATCTCAATAGAAGAGTGAGAAAAGCGGGACGTCCCGCCAAAAACGGGACAGTTGGCAAGTATGCTAGTCGATAAAATGCTGCCTGCATTAGCTTCATTACCCCATTCACGAAATATTTTCTTTCCCACGGTTTCACATCGGTGGGTCAATGTCTTGTAATCTCCCCACCATTCCTCTTCAGGGTATTACACAGATTTATTTTCTATAGAGTATCACGTGTTCACAAGAGAAAACGACTTCGTAAGCTGTCTCAAGGTTCCTTGAACAGATCTACTTTATCACTGACTTCAGAACCTGAGAGTGATGACGTTACTCGCATTATGTTTCGTGATCAGTCTTTGTTGGTTAGCAAACAAGAACCGATCAAACCATTAGATTTATACAAAGAGATGTTATACTCAAAAAGAGATACAGGAATAGAGGTAATAGATTTATTGTATTTTTAGATATCAATGCCACTTTTACCTGGGGTATTTTCTATTTATAGTCTGGACCCTAAATTTATATGGCTTCCCCGCCCAAAATGACTTAAACAGGAAATGACGCAACACATTCCTGGTATAGGCAGGGTTAATGAGATCCTCAACGACTGTTATGTGCTAGATTACTATGTACTTGTAGAATTTTCATTTGGGATGCAATATTTTGAAAGAATGTAGGAATTTGAGTAGTCTAATCAATGAAAAAAACATTTTCTAAAACCATCAATTTAGGAAGCAACAAAATATTTTCCCAATCTTTTTTGGAGATAGTCAATTATTCGATTGAGGACTCTTCGCATATTTCCATTTTTAAAAAAAATAATATTTGCAACTTAGATACGAGATGCTGAAGAGAAAATTCACGAAGTGCAAAGATTTTATTCAAAGTCAAATGTTCCGAAAATCCACAAAAAAGCTACCAAACATGGTAAGTTCTGCAATATATATAATGAGGCATAATATTGCAGTAAAGCTACAGCACACGACGATGTATAATTGACCGATAATATACAGTCAGGGTCGCTTATTGTGAACCAACAGGGGAGGAAAAATCTGTTCATAATAGAGATACAGTCGACTCCGCTTAATAGGGTCACTGTTTAATCGGGTGAACCGCTTAATCGGGCACTTTTGGCAAGACCGGAATAGTCTCACACATAGAAGCTAATACAAAATATTTTCGGTTAATAGGGTTCTCCGCTTAATCAGGGCAAAATGTTCTCTAACCGATGTGACCCTATTAAGCGGAGTCGACTGTACTTCATAATAAGCAACCCTGACTGTATTGCTATTCTAGAAACTCCAAGTCCCCCACCAATGAACATACGTCAATTAGAGGATATTATGAAGCGAGCCTCACAGAGCAAGAAACGGAGAAATGAAATGCAAGGAAAAAGTAAGCATATTAGAGAGATGAAGGAGGATGGAATGTTAAGGAAGTTAGGCACAGAGATGATCAGAGATAAATCTATAGACAGACTGAGTCGAATGGGCAGGAGTGAGTGTGAGGAAAATAGAGACAAACTGGAGCGATTAAAGGTGTGGATAGAGTAATGATTACAGGTGACTCCGCTTAATCGGGACACATTGGTCCTAGATATTTTTACCTGATTAAGCGGAGTTCCTAATTAATCGATAAAATTTACTATTAGCTTCTATGTATGGGAACCAGGTTTACTGTATAATTATTACATTAGTTAGAAGACATGGAAATTAACAGACAGAGAGTTAAAGAATTTCGCGAGAAAGAAAGACAAGCAAAAGATAAACAATCTAAGTTAATGGAAGCAAGTTTAAATGCTTCCAATGCTAGAGAGACTAGCCTATTACTAAGCGATAAAGTGAATGCGAAATCCTCTAAGGATTTTGTCAAGAAGCGTTCCAGAGTTGAAAAAATGAAAGAAGGAGAGAGGCAGGCTATTCAGAGAATTCTACAAAAGTCTATAGATAAAACTCGGAGAGTAAGTACTACATTTTTAATGTCATCATCTCGTTAATTAAATACCCTCCGATGCACTTGGGATTTTTCTATTTATAGTGATTGCCCCAAACTTACGTATACGAGTTCCCCGTTAAAATAACTTAAACCGGGAATACGCAACATATTCCTGTGGCAATGAAGGATTCTAAACATACTTTATGCATTCAGGAACTAATGTATTTGTTCACCGGAAATATTCTTTAAGTTTTTTTTGGGTTCGGTTATTTACCCCCGGATGGCTTGGGGTATTTCCTATTTATAGTAAATACCCCAAATTTTTATGGCTTCCCCATTGAAAATGGCTTAAACCGGAAATGAAGCAACACATTCCTGTGGCAAGCGATGGATATTAATTAACTGATTTTTTGTGTAATTTTTAATAATTTCTTCATTACCTCGCGATTGGGTTTCAGCTTATTATAGGCAGGATGATCCCTCACGTAGGTACCCCCCTCATCAACATATTTTCTGTGATAGTAGATGTTTCGATCAATGAAACTAGCTCTTTTCAACTTTAAAATTAATTTTGTCGTTCATCTAGTATATAATACCGGGATTTATATGATATATCTGGTGGAAACTAATAATTAGAGTAAAAATATTTGCTCGATCCACTCGCTCAAAGAAGTTAATAAAGACAGTTAAAGTTGAAATCGCGTTTTTTCTCATCAAATTTTTTTATAAATTGTTTCATTCATACTCTAATTTCATTATAAAATTTTCGGATTTTTTGTCTATCGTTTTTTTGGCGCCTAGAAAGTGTAATCAAATTGGCAAAAAATCCGATTTCGACTGTATGATTATTTCCCAACAAAAAATTATGACTGATTATCGTTTAGAACTGCATTGTAATTCTCTATTACTTCCGTATTATACAATTTTTAACGCATTAATAATTGCACGATTGAAATATTTTATTAATTTTCACTCGTGATTTGTGTTTTGAATTTATATGCATTTGCTAGCAAACAAAACTGAATTTACGTATATTATTGTTTTTAGGCCATGTATTATTAAATCAATTATGAAATCAATTGGCCATTATTTGGGAGTAAAAACACTCGTATTACGATTAACAAACATATTTTAAAAACATGTTTAGTTAATTTATCCTGAGCAATTAATGTGTAAATTTTATGATTAATTTTTTATGAACATGGCCAACTTGAGCCATGATAAAAGAGGGACGAAATAGAAAAGTATTATTATACATATAATCAAAAAAAGCGGGACCTAATGGGGAAATTTAATATAAATTCGGGACACTCGAGAAAATTAACTAGATAGAAGAACGAAAAAAACGGGACAGTTGATAAGTATGATTTGAATTAATAATGATAATTCTATAATTAGATTCAAGCATCTCGATTGGCAGAAAGAGAACAGATGAGTGAGGAAATTTCAAAAGCCGACAGGACACGAGAATCTCACAATAAGAGAAGAATTCAAGAAATCAAAAGTCCTAGCGAAAAAGAAAGATTCTGGACTCGGGAAGGAATAACACCTTCATACCACTTACCCAAAGCTGGTTCCATTAGTCCGATATTCGGTAGGACATCTGTCCACATGAAATCTACAGCTCAAATCAATCTCATTGCGAACCATCAATAATAATCTTATTCACTTGCAAGTGTTACATATCCGATTAATTAAACACGTTATTCGCTTTTGATTTTTTTTAGATCAAAATTGGGACTTTGGGACAAAATGTTGATGAAATAGATTTGTAATTACTCCCTACAAGCGCGCTTCGCTTGCTTACGCTGCGTGGCTGGCGGACACTTCGGACGCCTGAGGTAACATTGATTAATTATAAGGGGGATAACATCTCTAAACACGTCTGTCCTACAGTTATAATCGATAATCGATTTTTAAAATTTTAATGCGTAATGATGACATCATAACAGAGTGATGAGTCATCATTTTTGAAGATAGTTGCATCATATGTGAGGTATATCAATATACACATTATTAAAATTTCAGCCTTCTATCACCTAAAATGGCTGAGTTATGGTCGAAAAACAGAAATTTCTAATTATAAAAAGTTGACAATGACGTCATAATTCCATGATGAGTCGACACTTTCGTCTGAGCTCAGAACTTAGTGGAACCATAGCCAAAAGACTTCCTCATGCCAAAAATCAGCTTTCTATGTCTTGCAGTTTCTTCAATCAATTCGTTACATATATACACATTAATCGTGTTTTAATAGTAAGGATACACTTATATTATTGTCCCTTTTTTATGATCTCCCAAATTACTGATTTCACACTGCTTTTGTCAGATACCCATATATAATGATACTATACGATTGTTTGTAATATACGAGTTCACCCTCACTGTATATCGGATTTTCGCAGGATCCCCACATAATTTCCCATAGGATTCTCACACGTTCCCCACATGTGGGAATTCCCATAGGAAAAAAATCCTATTCCCATGGCAACCCTGGTTAGTAACATACGGACATAATTATGTTAACAAATTTCACTGACAGATGCGTAATTTCAACATACAAATTCCACATATTTAATTTATAATTACACTTGAATGAATTGATACGAATACATATAATTATTCGAGTACATAGAATTCTTTAGCGAATAATGGGCATTTAATATAATTGGGTTGACTAAACTTTGGGACGCAACTTGCAATCTTTCAACTCTGAAATTTTCTCTAAGCTTTTTTCTTTGTTTCTGGTACCATAAAAAAGACAAAAACATGTGCAACAATGCAAAATGCACTAAACAGGATATACTTATAGCAGGGCCGATGCCACCGGGGGTGTCTTGGGTGTCTGGACACCCACTGCCTCCTATTTTATCTAATTGTACAGTATATATCCCTCCATAAATGGACACCCACTGCCGATAAAACATGGCGCTGGCCATGTATAGCCAAGGATACCATGATAGATACTTAATAAAGTTATTGAAACAATTAAATTCATCGACCGATTTTCGCACGACCTTATTAATACGAACTTCAAGGTGTTCGTAATACTACTAAGAATTCGTAGTGACCTGAGTAATGTACATGTAGTATTTTTCTATCGGCCCTGTTGTTGATTAAAACATTATATAAAATTCAGGTAATTGATTGGTTAGCATGATCCAACCATTTTCAGTCTCCAAAGTACAAGGAGTAAAATTGAAAATCTATTTATACTCATCAATGAAGGCATTTTGCTCTATGTTGGAGTTGAAGGCAAAAAATTTATTAAAATGGGCTCATCATGTAAATATTCAAAATTTCATATTTCGTTCGAAATTAAAACACTTAATACTCACCATGAGAAATGAGTGCCATTTTTATGAATATATGCGTTTAGTGTTAGGATTTTTGAGATTTATGTTTGTTTATTTACCTTGCTAATAAATTGTTTATTGTGATCATCTCAATACTGCTGCACTTTATCAGTGTAAAGTAAAACAAATTGTGTCGCGATACAGAGACACAATTCAAGTATTGTAATGGAATAGGATTGTTAATTATTACCATTCGTAACCTAATTTTTGTAATTACTGGTGTACTGTCCCAATATAAATAGCCTTTCGAGACTCCTGTCCATTCACAATACTATCCTATTAGCAGTCTTCAAAGTTGAGTAGAATGGCAGTAGCCTTTCCTGACCTACAGCCCGTGGACCACTTAACAGCTGTTGCAAAGATAGGTAAAGCTCCTGGTGAACTCTGGTATCCTAATAGTGTTGCTATAGACCCAGCCACTAACCACATATATATCGCTGAGGGACTTCTTAATTTTGCGAGAGTGTCTATATTTTCAGAGTCGGGTGAGTACCTAAAAAGCTACACTCACGAGCACATGGAAGCATTATACGGAATCGCCATACACGAACATAACCTGTATGTAACGGACTGTGAGGTACACGCTGTGTTCCACTTGGAGATAGAGGCTGACTTCCGTCTGGTGGCTAGGCTAGGGAGCAGAGGGTCTGGTATCGGACAGTTTGATGAACCCGGCCAACTCTCCATCTCTCCTAATGGAGATGTGTACATAGCTGATAGAAACAACAACAGAATCCAAATCCTAGATGACTCTCTGCATCCGATAAGAAAGGTGACACATCCATCCATGGACAGACCTTGTGACGTAAAATTAACGACAGATGAGATATACGTGCTTTGTCTAGATGATTTTCTTTGCGTCCATGTATTTAATCATACCGGACATAAGATACGCTCTCTAATTACATGTGGTGGAGGAATGCAGGTATATAGTTCCTTCTTCTTCTGTCTCGACACCAAAAAGAATTTGATTATTAGCGATAACGGTGATGACCAGATCAAGATATTCTCAAATGAAGGGTCTTTCCTTCACACGATAGGGGAGCATGGGAACCAAGTAGGAATGTTTAATCATCTTCAAGGATTCGCTCTGACTTTAAACCTAAACTTAGTTACTGTGTCCTGGGACTCTGAATACGTACTTCAAATATTTTCTTCTTTATAAGCTTTGTTTGTGTCGTCATTAATTTTTATCTCAAAGCAGTATCTCATAAATAGACTCGAATAGAATTCTTGATCAATACTATTATTCGAACATTGATAACTTATTTTCTTATTTTCTTACCCAGAAGCATTTCTCTTCATTTGAGCCAATTGAAATGTGTATGAGTATATATTCATATTTTAACACCTCCATTGCAAAGCTTTGTTTAAAGTTATAGGTAAGATCTCAACGACTAATGTAGGATATTTCACCACGTAGGATCCAATTTTCGCACTTTGAAAGTAATAATATTAATATTTTATGAGTTTCTAACATATGTATATACAGTAGAACTCGGTTAGTACGTACTCGGGATAAGACGTACTTCGGCTTAGTACGTACTCATTTCTCTGAACCAAAATTCATTTATTATATAGATTCCTATATAATATCAACTCGGTTAGTAGGTACTTTTTTCTGCTTCCCGGAGGGGTACGTACTAACCGAGTTCTACTGTATACATATTTTCACACCTTTAAAAAAAAACTTATTTTGATCTAAAAGCTAGCTCTCAATGGCAAATATAAGGTACAGTCGACTCCGCTTAATAGAGCCACATCGGTCCGGGCGTATTTTGACCCGATTAAGCAGAGAACCCTATTAACCGAAAATATTTTTGTATTAGCTTCTATGTGTGAGAGCTATTCCGGTCCTGCCAAAAGTGACCCGATTAAGCGGCTGACCCGATTAAACAGTGGCCCTATTAAGCGGAGTCGACTGTATTTTAATATGTAATTAGAAATTTCACACTTAGAATACCGTAAGATTAGGAATTCACGATGTAATCCGATATTTATATTGTATGTTCCTTCAAGTCACTTCCTGGAGCTGCACTATCGGTCGACCGACATTTTTGTTTTTTCTCTAATGCACAGTATCAATTGATCATGACAATATTGATTTCAGTTGAAAGTGAAACAAATTGTGTCGCGATACTGAGACACAATTATAGTATTGCAATGGAATTAAGACTGCTAGTTATAATTACTAGTGTCCTGACCCGATATAAATAGGATTACGCTACTCCTGTTCATTCACAATACAATACAATTAGAATCTTCCAATTTGAGTAAATGGCCATAGCATTTCCCGACCAACAGCCTGTAGACCACTTAACAGCTGTTGCAAAGAAAGGTAAAGTTCCTGGTGAACTCTGGTATCCTTGTGGTGTCGCTATAGCCCCAGCCACAAACTACATATATGTCGCTGAAGGTGGTCTTAATTTCGCGAGAGTGTCTATATTTTCAGAGTCGGGTGAGTACCTAAACAATTATACTCACGAGCACATGAAATCATTATGGGGCATCGCCATACATGGAAACAACCTGTATGTAACAGACTATATGGTTCACGCTGTGTTCCACTTGAAGTTAGAGGCTGACTTCCGTCTGGTGGCTAGGCTAGGGAGCAGAGGGTCTGGTATCAGACAGTTTGATGAACCCCGCCAACTCACTATATCTTCGAATGGAGATGTGTACTTAGCTGATAGAAACAACAACAGAATCCAAATTCTAGATGGCTCTCTACATCCGATAAGAGAGGTGACACATCCATCCATGCACAAGCCTTGTGACGTAAAGTTAACGACAGAAGAGATGTACGTACTTAGTTCAGATGACTCTCCTTGCGTGCATGTATTTAGTCATACCGGACATAAGATACGCTCTCTAATCACTTGTGGTGGAGGAATGCAGGTAACTAGACCCTACTTCTTCTGTCTCGACACCAAAAAGAATTTGATTATCAGCGATAACAGTGCTCACCTAATCAAGATATTCTCAAATGAAGGATCCCTCCTCCATAATATAGGAGAATATGGAAACCAATTGGGTATGTTTTATTATCCTCGAGGATTAGCCCTGACTTCAAATCTAAACTTAGTTACTGCGTCCACGAATGATAACGACAGACTTCAAATATTTTCTTTTTTGTAAGTGTTTTTTATATATTATTATTTGTTTGTTTCTGTTCCTAATTAAGCTTTGTGATATATATTTCTTTTACTTAAACCTTAATATACTACGTACTTGAACTACTGCCACATAACTACATCTCACTTCTATCACTATGAGTGACAGAGTGTAGCACTGATATTGTTGTCACCTAATTTAATTTAAATTTTTCTTTTTTCTGAGGTAAAGTCAAGACCGACATTAACCAATTTAAGATTTTGTTCATGGAAACGAAATCTCCCTCATCCAAATAGCTTAATATGAACAATTTTTTAATTTAATCTCTTTTTAGTTCCCTACTTATTATGTTGATAGCATAATTACATTCCTTATCAACAGAAACGTTGCTATCTCCTGGATCTATCTGATTAGGCGCTGCCCGAACAAAAGTATTCGTACACCCCATAATTTATCATACAAATAGTTATAATACGTACTGATTTATTTAGCGAGTCAAGGTATTTAATTGGTAATAGATACGCTTAATTTAACTTCAAATTCGAATTACTCATTTTATGATCTTTCCACTCAATTAATCACCCACAAGGTTAAATATTCTCAGACTGTGCCACATCGTACCACTTATGCCATCAAATACAATGAAGGAGAGTAATTAAGTTAAAAAGCTTATAAAGTGGGTAATTTGAATGTGGAGAATTCGAATTTGAAGACAAATTAAGTGTACCAATTAAATACCTTGACTCGCTAAATAAATCAGTTTTATAACTGTTTGTATGGGGAAGTATGGGGTGTACGAATACTTTTGTTCAGGCAGTGTATATAGTCACATGATCTGAATGAACTACAGCCACTAACTTCTGTCAGCAGCTGTTGGAGACGAAGGGGTTTAGAGAGCACGCAATGGCTGTGATTCTAATTCCAAATTCGATCTCAGCCTCGAATCACATACAAGATAGTGTCCGGTGTGAATGGCAGGGTTGCCGTGGGAATGGGAATCATTTTTTCCCTGTGGGAATTCCCATAGGATTCTAATGGGGATCCACATAAGGTTTCACACAGGATTCCTATGGGGATTCCCATAGGATTGCTGTAGGAATCTCCATGGGGATTCCCATAGGATTCCTATGGGAATTCCCATAGGGTTTCCCACAGGATTCCTATGGGATTCCCATAGGATTGCTGTAGGAATCTCCATGGGGATTCCCATAGGATTCCTATGGGGATCCCCATAGGGTTTCCCACATGATTCCTATGGGATTCCCACAGGGTCTATTGGGAACCCCCATGGGGATTCCCACAGGAATTCTATGGGAATGGAATGGGAATTGAAATTTCATTCCCACGGCAACCCTGAATGGGCCTCTGGACCATGTAAAGTTCCCTAAATTCCGCTGATGTTGTGACACTCACATTGGCTGATGGCTCTAAGCGTTCAGAACAAGAGCTGGAGGTGGATGGGAGCAAAGCCATCGTGCACTTTGGGGATTCAAAAGTTCTTATCCCAAATTTGTATCTCAAATGATAGTGAAAATAGGATATTTTCGTGTGTCCATTGTATTCCTTAGGGAATCATTTTCCAAATTGCATATTGGTTTATTTTGACAATTATTGTGGTTCCTACTTGTAAATTAGATTTTTGTACATCGGTTTGAGGTAGTCCCTTTGAACGTCATTTTTGGGGTTTCCTTTGATATATTTCAGTTCTGAGGAAATTTAGATTAGAACTGATCCATCCATCGAATTATACGCATCAACTAACATATAGATTGAATTCTCTGAAGTATTCTAGTTTTAAGCTGAGGGAATAATGCGTTTTAAAGTGATTTACTATCATTTATCTCCCACTTTTCAAGGGGCGAAAATTGACCAAAAATCCACTAAAAGCGGCATACTATTTTTATTACAAGCAATTCTATTGAACACCTCCAGTTTACTTTTTCACATTGGTTCTTAATCATTTAACCTTTTAATGATCTTATTCTACGATTTCACAATTTTTATTCTCCTAATTTAGTTTTAAGCCATTTTCAATTGGGGGATTCCAACTTTTCGACACTACTCTAAAGCGATGTGGAAAAATCTAATATAGGAACCACAATAATTGTTCTCTTACAATAAACCAATATATAAATTGGGAGCTGATCCCCTAAGGAAAAGTGACATGTCGAAAATATCCTATTTTCACTATCATTTGAGATACAGATATGGGATAAGAACTTTTTGAATGCAATAATATTGCCCAACTAGTGCTAAAAATGTTAAATGTCGTCAGTTACTACTGTATTCCCGACTATTCTCCGATATAATAATAGGTATACGCAGAAGCGTAGCCAGGGTGCGGCATATGAGGCCTATGCCGCAACCTCAGAGGCTATGCCCACTAAAATTTCACAAATTAGCATTGGGTGCCGCACCCTAAAAATTGGGCTGGCTACGCCTCGCTGCATTTGTCGGACACCCATATGAAATGAAATGTAGACCAGTTGGTTAGTTCATAATATACAATTGTTTAATATTAAGCGAGTTCACCTTTACTGTATATCGGATTTTGGCAGAATCCCACATAATTTCTCATAGGATTCTCACGCGTTCGCACATATGGGAATTCCCATAGAAAAAAATTCATTCCTATTCCCATGACAACCCTGGTTAGTAATATACGGACATAATTATATTAACAAATTTCACGGATAGATGCGTAATTTCAAACATACAATTCCACACAATTTAATTTATACAAGCGTGCTTCGCTTGCTTGCGCTGCGCCGCTTGCGGACACTGCGTATCCGCAGTGTCGCCCTGTGAGCGCCTGAAGTTATATATACCTGTAACGAATTGATTGAAGAAACTGCCTGGCGCAGAAAGCTGATTTTTGGCATGTGGAACTCTTTTGGCTATGGCTCCAGTAAGTTCTGTGCTCAGAGCAAAATGTCGACTCATCATGGAATTATGACGTCATTATCACATTTTTAAAAGTTAAGCAATACAGTTATTCGAGGATAACTCAGCCATTATAGGAGCTATCATAGAAGGCTGAAATTTTAATAGAATCTGTATACTAATATTCCTCGCATATGATGCAACTATCATTAAAAAATAATGACTCATCACTTTGTTATGACGTCATGATTACGCATCAAATTTTAAAAATTGATAATTTTGGTGATTTTTCGTGCGATATCGATTATAACAGGAGGGCAGGCGTATTTAGATATGTTATCTCCCTCATAATTAATCAGTGGGCTCCCAGGCGCCCGCAGGTCGTCTTCGGCGAACACAAAGTGTCCGCCAGCCGCGCAGCGCAAACAAGCGATCGCACTTGTTTTATATAAATATTGTAAACAAAAGTTAACGAATACTTTATCATGTGGATCCGAAAATATAATATTCGAAATCTACAGCACTAAAACCCCATGGCAACCGTTGAAAGATAGTTTGTACCATATTTTTGAGATCTGTTTACTTTATGTATGTATCTATTGTAAACAAAAGTAAACAATTAATTATCATATTTACTCGAAAATACGATATTCGAAATCTATACCCCTGAAAACCTCATGTCAAAAGTTGGAAGTTAGTCTCTAGCATAATTTTCAAAATTCATCAAATCGCGTGAAAATATGTATATAAAGGTTTGAAAATATTTACATAACCTTTTTATTGTTATACATTATAATATAATTGAGACATCGATATAAGTTATTGCTTCGAAGTATTAATAACAATGACAGCTTGCAATAGTGTCGTACAATGAGTTCTATTGTGAGTGATACCTTACATAGTATTGTATGGAAAAAGTGTGGAAATTTGTTTTCCATTTTTTGCAGAGGTGTGAAAATTTCGCTTAGCATTTCGAACTTAATTATAGATTCATAATTTGACACCTACATGCCAATTTTCTTATCTCTACGACTTTCCAATTCTTCAATTCGGACAAACAATTTTAATATATAAGATTATATTAACAAATTTCACTGACAGATGCATAATTTCAGCATACAAATTCCACACAATTTAATTTATATAATTAACTGAATGGATTGATACGAAAACATATAATTATTCGAGACATATAAATATTTAGCGAATAATGAGCATTTAATATAATTGGGTTGACTAAACTTTGGGACACAGCTTGCTATTTTTCAACTCCTCTGAAATTTTCTCTAAGCTTTTTTTCTTCGTTTCTGGTACCGTAAAAAAGACAAAAACAAGTGCAATACTGCAAAATGCACTAAACAGGATATACGTATAGCCAAGGATACCATGGTAGATACTTAATAAAGTTATTGAAACAATTAAATTCATTGACCAATTAATTGTAGTGCAGAGTGAAAATGCCTGTCCCCTAACTGAAGGTGGAAACAACTCGGTTAGAAGCAGCCATGCGATATTCCCAAAACTAATTTCGTATCCACCGACATATATCATGAAGAGCACTAGCGAGATCCATTTCGTGGCTGATATCGAAGTCTGTACTGAAGAAGGGAATGTATTGTTAGTAGGGAATGTGTATTCAGATTGAGAAATCAATGTTAAGTTGGAGCAGTCAGTTAATTCTGTTTCTGAGTTTGAAAGTACCAAGTATGGATCTATGTATACAATGGTTAGAGTTCCTAAAAGCAAAGTTGAGGCTGAAAGGATGAAAATCCCAATCATTAGAAGAGGACGACGTCCCAATGTATCAATAACTACAAAATTCAGAATGGAGAACACAAATTTAGCTGCACCCACCCCGATAGTAGCCATTGTAGCGCCAGCATTTGAAGAGAAACCCAGCACTTTGAAGAGAATAGGCGCATAGAATAAGACACAGTTCTGCCCACTCAGTTGTTGGAAAAGCGTGATGCCACAACCAATGAACATACGGAATAGCATGCGATCTTTCATACTAAATAAGCTCCACCTGAAGACGGAAAGTTTCAGATAAAAATACCGTAAATATTCGAATAGTGGCCTCCTTTGAATGATGCCTCTCCCCCAATATGCACTAAAATGATTTTTACCTCTTAGGTCAGACTACTGTCATTCTTTATAGTAAATTAGAATCAGAGTCGCTTATTATGAACCTGAGGACTTTTCCACTAACAATGCACCTTTAGTATTAATCTGGAATTTGATATGTAAAATAGTTTTGATATAATCAAAGGAATAAAATCAGAAAATGCTGCGTAAGCATGATTTTTTAGCATATTTTGTAAGTCGAAGGGTTAGGTGTAAATCTCTATATAATGTCCCATCATCACCAAAAATTTAAGTAATTATCCTTAAAACTGTGGCTAGAGGAGGCATTATGGCCGGCCGGACACCAACACTCATTTCAGAACTGTTCACCTATACTATTTATTATGTAGGATCATAGATCCTATATCATAGTATGGGCACACTAAAAATGAAGAATTGTAGTGAATTTCCAGCAAAATTTCAAATTTCTATCTCTGCTGGTTATACTTTGTAACAGAATATATATATATATATATATATATATATATATATATATGTAGTCATCATCCAAGGAATGTGGAAGCACACTTCTAGCCTGTGAGGGGCTTTTTTTCTGGGGTAAAGCCCCCCAGACCCCCTAATTGTTTTGAAGGCAAAAGATAATGTTGTCAAATTTTATTAACATTATCTGCTCTTCTTCGCCTATTAAAAGATTTAACCGAAATTAGTACCATAACTATTTTCATCCTACAAACTTTATTTAATTGATGTAACAATTAAAGTTTGTATTGATGAAAATTGTGGATGTATATTTTGGTGTATCATCATAATGACGTCAGCATGATTAACATTATTTTGTAGTAATCTATTCTGAACACTATACAATATATGTTTATTTCTATATCTTATCATTTTATTTTTATTAACCATTCATCATTATTGCTGTGTCATCATGGCGACGTAAGCATAATTAATAAGACTTTATTGAACAATTGTTTATCTCAAACTATTAAAATTTGAATAGGCATTTATCGTTAAAATTAAGCGCTGATGACGCGACAAAATTTTTAACCGCAAATTGCTCAGAGTGTCCGATGGATCTAGGAATGAAATTTGTTTTAGAAGGCTTCATACTTCACTAGTGTTACCAATCTCAAGTTTCTAGCTCTTCTAGTTTTTGTGCAATAAGCAAAAAATGAAATTACAAAATGCTACGTAATGATGATGAGTTAGCATATATTGAAAATCGTATGGGGAGGTGCACATCTATATACATGTCCGTACCTTCACAAAACAAATTCTTTTAAACTCTGGTCTGTACACCACTTACGACCGGACGGACACCAGCACTCATTTTAGTACTGTGCTACTATATTATTATATTGGATCATAGATCCAATATAATAACATAGGAAGCACACTAAAAACCGTTGATCTACTAACACGTGTAATGTAAATTAATATACATATATATATACGTATATATATAATTAAACTGTTTTATAAATTTACCAATTATATTCTTTCTGTTCACATATACTTGTTTTCATTTCATTAAACTCGCTGCTAACTTCTTTATTTTTCCCTCGTATTTTCTGTAAAGTCCTGAAAGCTTCCGCCTCTTTTCCTTTCAGTAGTAAATAGCGAGGAGTTTTAGGAAGGAATAGTATTAATGTAGCCTGAGTCATTGCTATAATCAAACTCAGTCCGAACATATACCTCCATCCATTATGGACACCTATATGATAAGTTATGTTAATACAGTCATTATATTTAGTCGAACATACCTGCAATCTTAAGAATTAAGCAGTTATTTACAAGTGGTTAAATAATTGAGTTTAAGATCATAGGGGCAACTAATTGCTGATCGCTAGGTAGAAATATTACTTTGTAATACGTATTGCTACTCATCATTATCATGTTTTTAGTGTGCTTCCTGTACTATCACACATATATATAGGACCTATGAACCTATACTCGTAACTCGTATAATAGGCATTCAAAAGGTTCTCATCTGTTCTCAAATGATAATGAAAATAGGATGTTTTCAATTTGTCCATTGTATTCCTTAGGGGATCAGCTTCTAAATTATATATTGGTTTATTTTAATAGAACTATTATTGTGGTTCCTATATTATATTTTTGTACACCGGTTTAGAGTAGTGTCGAAAATTTGGAATCCTCCCTTTGAAAATGGCTTAAAACTAAATTTTGAGAATAAAAATTGTGAAAATCGTAGAATAAGACCATTAAAAGGTTAAATGATTAAGAACCAATGTGAAAAAGTAAACGGGAGGTGTTCAATAGAATTGCTCGTAATGAAAAATATCATGCCACTTTTAGTGGATTTTTGGTCAATTTTCGCCACTTGAAAAGTGAGAGAAAAATGATAGCAAATCACTTCAAAACGCGTTATTCCCTCAGCCTAAAACTAGAATACTTCAGAGAATTCAATCTATATGTCAGTTGATGCGTAGAATTCGATGGAGGGATCAGTTTTAATCTAACTTCCTCAGAACTGAAATATATCAAAGGGAAAAAAATCACGTTCAAAGGACTACCCTAAACCGATGCACAAAAATTTAATGGAATACAATGGACAAATCGAGAATATTATATTTTCACTATCATTTGAGATACAGATTTGGGATGATAACTTTTTGAATTCCCTAAGTAGTATAGGTGCACAGTTCAATGAGTGTTGGTGTCCGGTTAGCCGTACCTACTCCCCTAGCCACAGTTTAAAAAGCTAATCACTTTAAATTTTTGAGCTCCACTCAATTTGCTATTAAGTTCGGTACCCCTGTTACAAGTAGTAATAATTTAATACCGAATTAAATAGCTAACTTACCTACTAAGATGTGGCTAACAATATAGGACACAACTATACCGAGACTAATCCCGAACTGGTTGAATGATACGATCATTCCTCTTATCTTCGATGGAGCAATCTCACTAACATAGACATAATGAACGGTAGCGCTTAAAGAAAAAGCATAGCCTATGACCAATCTTCCCACCAATAACATCCAAAAATCAATTGATAATACTACTATCAGTGCTCCGAAGATAAATATGATGGCATCTAGAATTATTGTCACTTTTCTTCCCAAATAATCAACCAGAATTCCACCTGTAAATGATCCTATTACAGCACCAGCTAGCAGACCACTCACAATAACCTAGAATAGAAAGAGTTCAAATCCAACCGATATTTCAAATTTCTCTGACATTAAAATACCCCGAAATTCACGGTCCACTCAAGTTATACATCAAAAACACATTTTTTTAATTAATCTAATTTCCCCATCCTGAACCCTGACCAGGGTAGGAGTTGGTTATCCGATTTTAGAATTTGATTATTTTGGGGTCTTTTCAGGCGTAACCGGTAAACAATGTCAATATAAATTGACAAAATATGGAATTTTGAAAAATTCATAACTCATTATTAAGAAATTTAATATTTTTCATCCATACTGAAATATATTTGATAGAATTAGAGATTACATACGTATGTTATTTAACTTTTTTGAGGTAATACTCATGAATCTCTGCAAAATCAATGAAAGTGAGAAATTATTTTTTTCGGAAATAACAGATCTGATCAAAATATTCTTAATAACCGTTATTAACCGACAGTGGCGGCGGTTAACCGATTAGCCAAATCTCTTCTCGAGTCCTGTAACCACATACAAGTGCACTAACCTCACTTTCCACTATTCCGAGGCAAAAGTGATCCCGCATTTGCAATAGTGCACCTGATATGATGCCTAGATGGTAACCAAATAGAATTCCTCCGATTACACCAACCATTGCAGTTGCAATTATGTAAATGTGTAAACAGAACATTTGGAAAATAGCTTGTAATGATACTCTGTTTTCATTTTCATCATTTGCGTTATCTTTCTGAATTGCTGATGTTGAGTTTGTTAATAAGGGTGTTGTATCTGATGCAATTACTTCGACCGATGTCTTTACATCAGACACTATATCTAAAATTTGAGAATTGTTAAAGTGTGAAAAACTTATTTCCAATGAGAGAACTAAATGTCCCTCTCTTTCTATGTAACATTTTCACATAGGCTTGTTCCATTTTGTCATACGACCAATCCTCACCCTGATTTTATGTTGGAATTTCTACGAAAATTCATATGTGGTTCCCTAAGCCTAGACTTCGCTAATAAGTACTAACCTTAATCCACTGATTAGTTATATTTTCGTGCACTAAGAACGAAAAAAGCCAAAACACGAAAATAATTCCGTACATGGAAAAAATATCTCGTTTAAATCGTTGTTCCGATTAACCAGGGTCCCAATTGTAAGTATGTCATATGAAAATATCATATAGACATTACTACAATTGGGACACTGGTTAATCGGAACAACGATTTAAATGAGATATGTTTCAATGTACGGAATCATCTTCAGCCATCATAGCTGATACTAAATTACGTTAATTGTTTGAAAATCCCGCTCATGCTGACAATTTTTAGGACGTATATTTTCATGATTTAAGTTGTGAATTACGCGTTTTTACGAAGATTTCAAGACTAATTTTATCTAAAAAGTGCCTTGATTTGTTACGCTCGTTTCACTTTGACAGTCTCCAGTATAATTTAATCCGATCAAAAGACGATACAATATCTCCCAGTTTATTCAGGTCGATTGTATTTGGTTTACAACGTAATCATTTCAGCGCAGATATTATAGAGTTACCTTTTGCACTTTCTGTTTCAAGATCTGCTTCACTCACCACTGTACTTAGTCTCTTGGACATTCTGGAATATGATTTAATTTTAACTAAATTCATATAAAACCGTCTGTATATATTGATTCAGAAATATGCCTAATTAGTACACGGACAGACATATTGATATTTATTTTTTGTCCAAAGATTGAATAGATTTGTCATAAGTACGATTTAAGACAATTAATCCTATTGTTATATAAATGCCACGAGATATCAACGAGTTGCAACTCATGGTACAATTACTAAGGAGACATTTTTGAAATCCAAGATAATTAGATTCTAAATGCTCGGATCGATTATCCGCCTCAGTCGCCCTTTGGGCGGCTCTTGTTATCATATTAATTCGCTAGTTCAAATAAAATCTCGTTTATAGCTACTTTATAACATGATAAATTTATGAACATACCTTAAGAGGCTACATTGAGTAAAATGGACATCTTATATATTAAAACGCTAGGATTTTTATATTTGTCTGAATTGATTGAAGAATTAGCAAGTCGTAGAGGTATATAATTTGGCATAAAGGTGTCAATTGATGAGTATATGATTAAGTTCTAAGATCTAAACAAAATTTTACCACCTCTGCAAAAAATGGAAAACAATTCTTCACACCTTTTCTATTCAATATCTATGGCTTCACTATTACAATAGAAATCATTGTACAGCACTACAATAGACTCATTGTTCTGAATACTTCAAACAATAACTTATTTAGATATCTTAATTTTATTATAGTGTAATCCAGTGGCGGATATAGGGGTGGGCAGCTGCCCACCCAGTCAGATTCGATGTCCCGATGATGCGCCCACCCTGTTGTATCCCGCTAGTTCCACCCCTGGTGTATACAAAAAAAGGTCATGTATATATTTTCACATCTTTATATACATATTTTACACCTTTTGAGGAATTTTGAGAAAAAATTGGGTTTTAAGCGTGTAGATTTCTAATAGCATATTTTCAAGTCAATATGATAAATTATTTGTTTACTTTTGTTTACGATGGTTACATAAAGTAAACAAATCCCTACAATAGGCTAGAGACTAGCTTCAAAGTTTGAATGGAGTTTTTAGGGGTGTATATTTCGAATATCACATTTTCGAATCTACATGGATAATTAGTTTGTTAACAATACATTCATAAAGTAGACAGATTTGAAATGGATTCGTGAAAGTATCAAATTTTTCACCCTTTGGGGCTTCTGAATTTGTATACATTCCCAGGCGCCCGTAGGACGACTCTACTAACACATAGTGTTCTCTAGCTGCGCTACGCAAGTGTGCGACGCTTGCTTGTAATTTAATAATTCAGAAATAGCCTTGTTTTCTGCAAAGAGCTTGTTAAACTTTGTTATTACCACCAGAAACCAAAAGCTCCCATGAGGGGCTTTTAAGGTGCCAAATTGATCACAAGGATCAACAACTTTGAAGTGGATTTTTTCTCAAAATTTCTGACCTCCAATCAAAACTCAGCTAGTTTTCAAGCTTTCTTGAGTTTGTATGGGAATCAACACAGAATTGTCCTAGCTTGTAGATGGGTTGCATATTCTAACACCTCCCCTGCAAAGCTTTGTTTAGTGAATATAAATACGGTCTCAACAGTTAATATAGGGTATATCATAATGTCGAATCGGATTTTTCACTTTGAAAATGACAATATGAATATTTTATAGGAACACTTATTCATATTCCTATGACTTACTAGTGACGTACTAGTTTTCAATCAATTCGAACGAGTAAAGATCCTCGTTTTAATTTGTACAAGATATAATGGCTTGTTTACCTGCCCTTAATTATTTGTCTGTATTTGAATAGAAATAATAGAAATAACCAATGAAATTATTTGGGTCCATAAAATCAATCGCTCAGAGGATTCTTCCTTGGAAATCTACAAGGCAACTTAAAGAGCAATCATTCCTGGGAGTTTTTAAACAAGAACTTCAGCCTAAGAAAGTAGAGAGTTCATCTTTGGAACCCCAAGTACATTCCACTCGAAGAAAAATTCCTCAAGATGTCTATGAAAGAATAATGGAGAGAACTAAGCCAAGATTTGTGTTGGGTTTCTGGAAGAAAGCTGAACTGTCTAGGCTTGAACTTTCTCACGTGAAGAAGAGATATATTTTAGCTGGTTATGATTGGCCTAAAAAACCTTACAGAGATTTATCGAGGTATTACGAGAACGCGAGGAGTACATTCTATCATCCTGACAAAATTAAGAGGTTAGAGAAGATAGCAGCAAACATGGAAAAGATGCCTGGATGGATAGAAGAGTTTCAAAAGAAGCAAGAAAAAGATAAACTGGAAGAGGAGAAGAAAAGTTACCGAACTGAGTCTGAAATATATAAGAGGGCAATTCATACTGACGAAGAAAATAGCCCAGAATGGATTCAAGAGAGAGTTAAGGAAGCTCAAGCCAGAAAATTGAAGCGAGCGAGTGATAAAGCATTAAAAAAGAAGAATAAACAAGAAGAATTTGAATAATTATATAATTTTAATCAACTTATCTCTCTTGTAGTTAGTTATTACATCCAATATGTATCGATTAGCTTTTTGATTAAGTACAAGTGCATGTACTTGAATAGTGCGGCTGGCGAAAACTCGTGTCTGGCTTTTGCACCCTATCGGCCCAAATATTGATTAAATTCACCATAAAAGAAAGGTGACAATAACTCCCACTAACCGTAATGCAAAATTTAGGACCGTTGACTTAGTAACTATAAATAGAAGAGTCCCAGGGACCTTATTCACAAGGAACCTTAAAATTAAACTTAGGTTTGATTAAGTTCCAAACTAGTTTATGTTTGAGATTCCTTGTGAATAAAAGCCCACTGCTAGGCACCTAAGTGAGTATTAAGTAGTTAATCAAATCTTGGTTATAATTTGATTCATGGCCGCCACTAGGCTATTTAGATGGTACCAGCCCATCTACTATTGATCACCCTAAATACCAAAGTATAGGGAATGCCCACCTGTTCAGAACTTTCTACTATGGCATAAGGTTGCAACCTAATACCTTTAACAAAAATTAGATTAAATCATCAGGTAGGTTTGGTTTAATAGGATAATTATAGTCTCTATTATCACATTAGTTTTATAAATACTGAGTTTATATACAACTCAAGTGTGCGTTCACAATCTTCGAAGCATGATTCTCGTTATATTTTGCTTCTCACTTCTAAGGCTTTGTAGCGCCATTGAAGTATCCCCTGTCATAGCAGATGCATGTGATAGGAATGCTGTTGGGAAATTCGATTTTGTGGATGATGAATTAAAGATTTGCGATCTAACTAGCAGTAGTCCCGTTAGCTATGGATTTGTCCCTGTATGTGACTCACTGACTTATTCCTGTGCAAACTGTACTATGGATTGTTATAATAATGGGTTGTGTGTTAATCCACGTTTTGAAACTACTCAATTCTGTCTCTGTCAGGCAGATTGGGGTGGAACTTTCTGTGAGACACGTGTGAATGACTGTGTTCAAGGGACAGTTTGTCTGTCGGATAATCTGCCTAGAATCACATGTGCACCTTCTTTCCCGTACGAACGAGGCTATTTCTTCGATATTTGCAATTCTCCTGAAATTGATTGCTATCCCACTACTTGTGGCTTTAACTGCGAAAACGTATCAGTGTCACTCATCAGGGCAATATTATGGGGAGATGTTTGTGTTCACGACAGTATACAGGAGCTGTTTGTAGTTCTGTAAATCAAAATCAGCCTAGTTTATCTGGTCTTTGCAACTCGGTTAACTTTACACACAATGTTACTACTCCGACAGCTGATGCTAATATAACCGTTTCTACTCTTCACACTCTATTTCCAATAGTGTTCTTTTCATTCCTTATTATATTTTAATTATTTGATAAATTTTGTCGTTTTGTTTGTATTTGTTAATTAGTTTAAATGAAATATGCTCAGCCATAGCATTCTATACATAAGGCACTGCCGCGCGCTCAAAAGATCAGAGTCACCGAATCCGTTATCAAAATGTACATTGTCATCATCATATTGCATAACGAGCTTTTTTTTGAGGAAATTTAGGCAATTTTCTCACCTGTTTTATATATACAGTTATTATCTATCATTAATGTCTAATTATCACAGGAAATCTTACTCTGACCAGTTTTTTAGAAATATGCGGAAATTTTCATCGGGATGTTGACACATTCCAGCGTTGCTAGGGAAATGTAATTTGACTAATTTGGACTATATCTCGAAATTTGCAAATGCTAGATGCTAATAAATGGCACCATCAGGTAAGCAATATGCGACTTCCTATTCAGCAATAATACACTTTGTATCTCTAAATATAATAGTTACAAGCAAGCTTCGCTTGCTTGCGCTGCGCGGCTGGTGGACACTTCGTGTCCGCCGGAGGCTCCCTTCGGTCGCCTGGAGGCACATAGGTTAATTATAAGGGAGATAGCATCTCTAAATATGTCTATCTTAGTGTTAAAATCGATATCACTCGAAAAATCACCAAATTTGTCAATTTTCAAAATTTTGATGAGTAATGATGACGTCATAACAAAGTGATGAGTCATCATTTTTGATGATAGTTGTATCATATGTGAGGTATGTTAGTATACAGGTTGTATTAAAATTTCAGCCTTTTATCTCCTATAATGACTGAGTTATGCTCGAATAACTGTATTGCTTAACTTTCTAAAATGTGACAATGACGTCATAATTCCATGATGAGTCGACATTTTGCTCTGAGCTCAGAACTTAATAGAGCCATAGCTAAAAGACTCCCACATGCTAAAAATCAGGTTTTTGTGCCTGGCAGTTTCTTCAATCAATTCGTTACAGATATATATATATATACAAGCGCGCTTCGCTTGCTTGCGCTGCGCGGCTGGCGGACACTTTGTGTCCGCCGGAGGCTCCCTTCGGTCCCCTGGGGTCACATTGGTTAATTATAAGGGAGATAACATCTCTAAATACATCTGTCCTACTGTTATAATCATATCGCACGAAAAATCACCAAATTTATCAATTTTTAAAATTTTGATGAGTAATGATGACGTCATAACAAAGTGATGAGTCATCATTTTTTGATGATAGTTGCATTATATGTGAGGTATGTTAGTATACAGATTCTATTAAAATTTCAGCCTTCTATCTCCTATAATGGCTGATTTATACTCGAATAACTGTGTTGCTTAACTTTTAAAAATGTGACAATGACGTCATAATTCCATGATGAGTCGACATTTTGTTCTGAGCTCAGAACTTACTGGATCCATAGCCAAAAGACTCCCACATGCCAAAAATTAGCTTTCTATGACCTGCAGTTTCTTCAATCAATTCGTTACAGATATATATATATATATATATATAAATAAATAAATCCTTACTATTAAAACTCGATTAATGTGTATATATATATACAGTACCCGGACAAAAGTATTTGACCACCACAGAAACCGCCATACAAATGGTATTATAGTGGCTATATTTATCAAAAAATATGTACTCAAACCGTGATGAATACTCTATTTTTTATTTCAAATTCGTAAACTACACTTTCTAATTACTCATAATTGATAGCCTCAACTCAATTACTAACTCCCAAGTTAATTAATATCAATATTTGAGACTTGATACTACTTGTCCCAAGTCACAGCCATTATATATGGTGGCGATTAGTGACACAAAGTGGCTGAGGTTGATAATTTTCTACATAAGAATAAGTATTTGAGTTGAAACTCTGAATTACGAGTAATTAGAATGTGTAGATTACGAATTTGAAATAAAAAATAGTTTTTCTACTGTTTGAAGACATGTTCCTTTTTGGAATAGTTCTAATTTAATACTATTTGTATGGAAGTTTTCGTGGTGGTTGAATACTTTTGTCCGGGTAGTGTATATATATATATATATATATATATATATATATATATGTAACGAATTGATTGAAGAAACTGCCGGGCGCAGAAAGCTGATTTTTGGCATGTGGGAGTCTTTTGGCTATGGCTCCAGTAAGTTCTGAGTTCAGAGCAAAATGTCGACTCATCATGGAATTATGACGTCATTGTCACATTTTTAAAAGTTAAGCAACACAGTTATTCGGGCATAACTCAGCCATTATAGGAGATAGAAGGCTGAAATTTTAATAGAATCTGTATACTAACACGTCTCACATATGATGCAACTATCATCAAAAAATGATGATTCATCACTTTGCTATAACCTCATCATTACTCATCAAAATTTTAAAAATTGACAAATTTGGTGCTTTTTCGAGTGATATCGATTTTAAAACTAAGATGGACATATTTAGAAATGATATATCCCGTTTAATTAACCAATGTCACCTCCAGGCGACCGAAGGGAGCCTGGAGGTGACATTGGTTAATTAAACGAGATATAGCCAGCCGTGCAGCGCAAGCAAGCGAAGCGCGCTTGTAAATAAATAAATATACATTAATCGAGTTTTAATAGTAAGGTACACATTAATCGAGTTTTAATAGTAAGGATATACAGTTATGAAGCAATTTATAATTTTGGACATACATGATAAATTGGTCTATAAATAGAAAACTGTTATATTTAGAGAGACAAAGTGTATTATTGGTGTATAGAAAGTCGCCTATTGCATTTATTGGCATCTAGCATTTGCAAATTTCGAGATATAGTCCAAATTAGTCAAATTACATTTCCCTAGCAACGCAGGAATGTGTATGTGTCCTGCTCAATAGGAAGCGACACTGTATCTTTGATCAGAAAATATATAGAATTTTGATCAGAAAATGGATTTGTATTAACTTGTCCTGAAATTCCACATTCCTGATCAAAATGTACAGTCTCTTGGAGCCGATATCCAAGGTTTATTGTAGGAGTCAATGTGTCATTAGGTCATATATATATGAGTCATGACTCATATCCCTTCGGCAATGACTAGTATTTTGTTGAACGCAATACAATGCTTGCGGGCAGTTGAATCTCCGCAGGGATTTCTAATGCACCAAATTGAATGAATAATAAGCTAAATTAGATTAGTTATTGCTCCATGGAAGGTTAGAATAGCTGTAGATCAATATTTCAGCATCCAAGATTTGAAAAGGCCACAAGACTTCCCTGTTTGCTCGCTTCTCTCGCTCAGGATCCGCCAATCCTAAATCCTGACTACGCACCTACATTAACGCTGGACTTCTAATTCTAGGACAGTCGAATTTAAGTTGCCTCCCTAAATTAATATATCTGGAGCCGCTACTGATTATATATCCAAGTTTGAAGTGTTACTGAATCAACTAGCAAAGGTAATAACTTGGATGACGTAGCGAGTCTTAGATCAAGTATTATTCAGTAGTAATGCCTCAAAATGTGTAGACCTAAGACCTCATAAGATATTTTCCCCACAGCTCTCTCACATGAGTTGGCGAATACGAATAGAATAAGACGATGAAATAAAATGTGATATACTATCTAAGGACTCAAGTATACTACAATGAATACAAGATTAATGCTCAGAGGAATACAGAGTTTTGCTTTATTTCAATTCTCACAAGGTGATAATTTAGAGATAAGATAGATTGTATGAATATATGACGCATATATCTCTGCGGAATGCTACATTCTGATCTTAGTTCACTGATCTATTAACTCGAATGCAATAGGTGAATACGATGTCGTGGATATAATAATATTGTATAATGCAGTAGAACGTGTAATCTGATATATCTTAAGAAAGAGATTCTAATTAATATACTAGTATAGTATAAAAGCAGATAATAACCATTTTTATATATTCTTATTTTACACTATACTATCATTATTACAGACTCAGTTCATTGATACGATACACATGAAGTTAAACAGATATTTCATAGATTGTCATGGCTAGCGCTGAGTTAGTAAGTAAGGAAGATGACAGCCTGAATCAGTTCGATAGAGCTCGTAGAGAAATTCGACATAAGTTCGCTGGAGCTCATCATTTGTTACAAGCAAGAGAAACAGTTTTGTTAGCAGAAGTACAGGAGTTGGAAGATAAGTTTCATGGAAGAGGAATAGCTGAAGAGATTGAACAACTGTCTCTGTCCAAGGGACAGTTAGAGAATATGAAAGGCAATATAGTGAAAGAAATTCTCCAACAAAGTATTGCTCAGATTGATGAGAAGATTTCCAAACTAAAGATTCTACGCGAAAAAGCGAAAGGAATGGGGAATGTGGATTTTGAGTGGCACTTAGAATTGGAATCTAAATTGAAAACACTGGGTGCAATACGTGTTAATAGCGAGAAGAAGAGTGATAAACTGATTAGTGAATACAAGAAGAAAGGAGTTCCGTTCGCTGTATTCGGGAAGAATAGCACTGAAAGATCAAAAAATCCTGGTATATTTGCCAATCCTGAGGGTATCACTGTGGATACGGATACAAATCATTTTTACATATGTGACTGTGGAAATGATCGTGTACAAGTGTTTGATAGGATGTTTCAATTCCTATTTATGTTCAGTGAGAAAATGAATGGTCCGATTGGAATCTGTATTCTTCAAGAAACGGTTTATGTCACTCAATATGTTGGTTGTTCACTTAACATCTATTCTGTTTATGGGAAGTTCTTAAGTACTGTTGGAAAGGAAGGAAATGGAGAACTTGAATTCAAGGTTCCTAGAGGTGTCGCTGTTTCCACAGAATGGAGAATAATTTATATTTGTGAATCTGGTAATAATCGCGTCCAGTGTCTCAACCTAGATCTCTCATTCAATTGTTTCATTTCTGATATTAACTTTGCCATAGATGTTAAACTGACGACTGAGGAGATTGTTGTATTGTGTGGAGAGAGTCCTTGTATTAGAATATACAATGCATCTCACCAGCTCTCAAGACAGATGATCAGCAGAGGAGAAGATAGTGCTAATCAAGTGTGGTCTCCGAATCGCATCCTTCTAGATTCAGATCTCAGCATTATATTGACTGATAGATACCGTCACTGTGTCTGCATGTTCTCCTACACAGGAGCACTGATCCACAAGTTTGGGAAGAAAGGAGAAGAGAAAGGAGCATTCATTGAACCAATAGGTATAACTCTAGATTCAGAAGGACGGATTGTTGTTATATCTCGAAATCCCAACCATTGTATCCAACTTTTCTGAGTTTGGATATAATTGATTGAACTTTTAGTTTAGTATATCATGGACTACATATTAATTAGTTTATTGTTTGTTAGCTTTTGACATAGCCTACTCTAATAATGCCTCACAATAGACTGAAAATTTTGGACTAGGGATGAAGTAGTAGCCGAATGGATTAATACACGATTAGCCTAAAATCGTTAACCATGTAGGATAGACATTAAGAATCTATTACCAGCATATATAAACATGGTATCAAAGTACATATATCCGTTGGGAAAATTTCGATTAGTCGTCATATCATTGCGCAACAGGTCATTCTAAAGACAATTTTAGCGATTTTCTAAGCTGTTTTAACCCTATTTCTAAATGGTATTAAGATGTGATATTTGTGTAGAACCAAGATTAGTACGAGTTGATTTGAAAAATTTAGAATTTTCTAATGGAATGTTGTTACATTCCTGCGTTGCTATGGTAAAGCATTTTGTTCAGTTTGGGCCATTTCATGCAAACTGTAGTAACTAGATCTTCAAATTTGATCGCGTTTTATACGCAATGTACTACTTACTATTAGGTAATAATACTTTGATGCCATTTTATATATGCTGGTAATACATTCTTAATGCCTATCCTACATGGTTAACGATTTTAAGCTAATCGTGTATTAATCCATTCGGTTATTACCGCATCCTTGGTTATTTTACTGTGAGGCATTATTAGAGTAGGCTATGCTTTAGATTATTCTATATATCTAACGAAATTTAGTTTATTGACTTGCTTCAATTGCTCTAATGTTATTTCTGTTTTCTTAAAATTGAAGTTTGTCACGTTTTCGGCCCCAAATAAATTGATCTTGAAAAGAAGATCTCGATCTGAAATATTAATTTTTGTAATATTTGAGAACATGCCAGGTCCTGTCAGGTCAAAATTGGTCTGGGCTAAACTTGGTCCGAGGACCAGTTTTGGTCGCCAAACTTGTTGCAAGGGGACCAATTTTGGCAGCCAAATTTGATCCGGGGGACCAGTTTTGTGGCCAAAATTAGTCCTCTTTGCTAATTTAAAACTCCACTGCAAAGCTTTGTTTAAAGATATAAATAAGTGCTCAACGACTAATGTAGAGCACTTTGAAAGTAATACAATGATGTTTTATGAGTTATTAAAATAAATATATAGTATACATATATTCACACCTTTAAGATAATTTATATTTTTTAAATAGGATGTCTCTCAACAGCTAACATATGGTATTTTAATGTGTAGAATCCATTTTCGTACTTAGAACTTAAGAATGTGAATAGTTTTCATAAATTGAGTAGTCTCGATGTCTTAAGATATTCATATCTCACGTGCCAAGTCACTTGATGGAGCTGCCCTATCGGTCTGCTGACAGACATTTTTTTATTTGTAACATACATACATACCAACTTGGACCTTGATAAAGGTAGGACGCAGTGTTGAATTTTGTGAGACTTGGGGGATGCAATAGAAAAATATTAGACATAAAATCCAAAAAAGCGGGACGTCCGCCAAAAAAGGGCAGTTGGCTTGTATGAACATGGTTTTAATGAGTATAATATTATATACCAAGTGTTAGTATTTAACTCAAGATATAACTATAAATGAATATACTATGGCTTATAAATACTATACTTAATTACAGGAGCTTAGTATAAACGTATGGAGTAAAGCCCTATTGGCCTATAGATACCGCCTAGAGTGATTGCGAATCCTATGAGGAGAGGACTGCTTTAGTGTAGGCAATTAATGGCACAAAAATTTGACCTGACCAATTTTGACAGGGGGACCAGTTTTGGCTTGCCAAAATTGGTCCCTCCGGACCAATTTTATCGTGAGTCCTACGATGTTATATATTTCATCTCGATTCGTGGGCCTGAATAGATTGGTGTACTGAGTTCAAAAATGTAAGTGTCATTTTTCTCCCTCAATTTTCAATGTCAAAATCTAGACCATTTTACTAGGAATAGTGAAAATTAACTACTTCTTCAATTCGCATCAACCGAGTATATTATATCCTATTATTTGTGATCACATACTTACCCACTTCAGTGCCGGCGGAAGTGGTCAGGCCATAGCCTTTCCACTTATGCTAAGGTATAATTACTAAAATGCCAAACGGGACGCGGCGTTGAATTTGCAGAATATTGCGGGTTTCAATAAAAGTATAAGACAGGGAATCCAAATAAGCGGGCACCCCTGGGTGTGAGAAATGCAGTCTTCTGGATATCTTCCTGGTGAATTGGAATAGCCTAATATGCAGAAGCGATGTCCAATTTAGAAAAATAATTACTACCTGCTAATTTATAGAATATAGATTATGGGTCTGGTAGACTGTAATCAGTGGCGTAGCCAGAGCGTTTGTGATGCCCGGGCCTGCTTCCATGATCCAAGAAAAATTTTATGTGTCTTTGCTTGTTCAGCTAAAGTTTTGAATCCTGAATTCGAATTTTGGTACTTAGTTTGATTAATTAATTATGTCAAAGCACAGTATGTTCGGTATGTTCCCATATGGTTACTTATGGTTGTTTGACAAAGTTACTAAATTTCAACATTCGAAAATTCGAAAGCTTAGCCAAGAGCACAAGGCTGACGCCCGGGTTGGCCCGGGTCTGGCTACGCCACTGACTGTAATCCTCTCTCTTGGTGACAGCATTCAGTCTCTGATAATCAATGGCAAATCTCAAAGTTTCTTCCCTCTTCTTAACCATAATAACGTCAGAGGACCATGGCGATCTGCTTGGTCTGCAGATGGGTGGAGTAGCTGAGAGCATTTCCTCCAATTGTATAGAGCCTGTCACCTAATTCCTCTACTGTTTCATCCGCGTTTTCTTGGCTTGCCACTCGCGAGCTAATGGTGTAGTTCCACTAAGGGAGTCTCTTACAGGAACTCACGTTCATCCTAGCTTGATCCACTGCCTAGTCCAATCGAATGTTATTGAACCGTGGTGTTCTATGTACTTTCTCCACAAAAGTAAAAGTGGCTGCTTGCTGTCGATTACTTGAATTCGACGATCGAATGAAGATCAACGATCTTTTTTAGCCCGATTATTTTTGGAAATTTGCACCATCTTCTCTCCTCATCATCATTATATTATGTTATATTCTATGGTGTTACTAATTTTAATTTTCTTCCAGCACTAAAAGAGTATTAGGCATTCTGATAGCCAAGCTTAATCACTAGTATTTCGAATTTTGGTTCTGAAAGAGATTAAGGGTCAAATAACAAAAAAATCGGAAAATTATCGAGATCGGGATAGTAATCTTCATTTCCACGATCGACTAATGCCTTAGTGATGATGACGATATAGAATGTAAGATATTTGCAAATGAAGTCTACTCTGAATACAAGATCAATGCTGAGAGGAATGCAGAGAGTTTTGCTTTATTTAAATCCCACAGGTTTATATTTTGGTGATAACATATAATGAATGACAAGAATATATGACGCCGAAATGTCTTGATGGTAATACTATATTCTGATCTTAGACCACTAATATATTTTTGGACCTCGATTGCTCTTGCTGAATACGATGTCGTGGATATTAATTCTGTATAATGCAATAGTGCGAGTAATCTGATATCTTAGAGAAAGAGATTCTAGTAAATAATAGTCTGGTATAAAAGCACATAATAGCCACTTTCTTATTTTACACTATATACTATCATTATTACAGACTCAGTTCATTGATACGATACATTTGAATTAAACAGATATTTCATAGATTGTCATGGCTAGCGCTGAGTTAGTAAGTAAGGAAGATAACAACCTGAATCAGTTCGATAGAGCTCGTAGAGAAATTCGAGAAAAGTTCGCTAGAGCTCATCATTTGTTGCAAGAAAGAGAAGCAGTTTTGTTAGCAGAAGTACAGGAGTTGGAAGATACGATTAAACAGGGAATAGCTGATGAGATTAGACAACTGGCTTTTTCCAAAGAACAGTTAGAGAGTACTCTGAAAGGAAATAATGTCCAAGAATTTCTTCATCAAACTATTACTCTTTTTGATGAGAAGATTTCCAAACTAAAGATTGTACGTGAAAAAGCAAAAGGAATGGGGAATATGGATTTTGAATGGAACCTTGAATTGGAATCTAAATTGAGTATACTAGGGGCGATACGTGTTAACGGCGAGAAGAAGAGTGATGAATTGATCAGGGAATATAAGAAGAAAGGAGTTCCGTTAGCAGTATTCGGGAAGCATGATGTAAATTCCGAAAATCCTGGTATATTTGCCAAACTTGAAGGTATCACTGTGGATATTGATACAAATAACCTTTACATCTGTGACTACGGAAATGCTCGTGTACAAGTGTTCGATAAGCTGTTTCAATTCCTATTTATGTTCTGTGAGAAAATGAATGGTCCATGTGGAATCTGTATTCTTCAAGAAAGGGTGTATGTCACTCAATATAAGGGCTGTTCACTTAACATCTATTCTGTTCAAGGGAAGTTCTTAAGCACTGTTGGAAAGGAAGGAAATGGAGAACTTGAATTCAAAGATCCTAGAGGTGTCGCTGTTTCCACAGAATGGAGAAAGATTTATATTTGTGAATCTGGTAATAATTGTGTCCAGTGTCTCAACCTAGATCTCTCATTCAATTGTTTCATTTCTGATATTTACTATGCCAAAGATGTTAAGCTAACAGTTGAGGAGATTGTTGTATTGTGTGGGGAAAATCCTTGTATTAGAATCTACAATGCATCTCACCAGCTCTCAAGACAGATGATCAGCAGAGGAGAAGATAGTGCTAATCAAGTATGGTCTGCGGGCAGTCTCCTTCTAGATTCAGATCTTAACATAATGATGACTGATAAATACCGTCACTGTGTCTGCATATTCTCCTACACAGGAGCACTGATCCACAAGTTTGGGAAGAAAGGAGAAGAGAAAGGAGAATTCATTAGGCCAATAGGACTATCGATGGATTCCGAAGGACGGATTGTTATTGTATCGCGAAATCCCAACAACTGTATCCAACTTTTTTGAGGTTGGATAGAATAGATTGGACTTTTAGTTAAGTATATCATGGACTACATATTTGTTGATTGTTTTGGCCGTTATATACAGGTGATTGTCTTAACCCTATCTATAATGAAACATAGTTACTACATGTAGTTCCATTACTTGAAGTAATTACATGAAACTTGTTTATCGTTCGTAACAGGTCCTGTAATAAACACATAAAAAGGTGATGGCCGTTATACACAGTTTTAGGGTCAGTAAGGGACTACAAACGGGTGGCCGCTGGCCGCGTTGAGCAGGTGACCGCTATAGACAGGTGACCGTTATATAGAGTGGCCGTTATAGCAGGTTCGACTGTATATATATATATATATATATATATATATATATATATATATATATATATATATATATCAGCGGTGGGCAAAAACACTAGGATCTTTTTTAAAATTTGTTTGTTCTTTTGTTTGTCCGAATTGATTGAAGAATTGGCAAGTCGTAGAGATACGAAAATTGGCATGTAGGTGTCAAATGATGAATTTACGATTAAGTTTGTAAATCTAAGCGAAATTTTCACACCTCAGCAAAAAATGTAAAAGAAATTTTCACACCTTTTCTGTACAATGCTATGTACGGCTTCACTCTCACAATAGAAATTATTGTACGACACTATTGTAGGCTGTTATTACTATTAATACTTCAAAATAATAACTTATATTGATGTTTCAATTATATTATAGTGTAGAGCAATGAAAAAGGTTATGTGTATATTTTCACACCTTTATATAGATATTTTAACACCATTCGATGAATTTTTAAAAAATTCGCTAGAGACTAGCTTCCTGCGGTTAGGGTTTTAGGGGTGTAGATCTCGAATATCATATTTTCAGATCGATATGATAAATTATTTGTTTACATTTCTTTACAATAGTTACATAAAGTAAACTACAAAAATAAGCTGGATTGACTAACTCCAGGCGCCCGCATTGTATATTTTGTAATATTTGAGAACATAACCTGGTCCTACGCTGACGTCCATCCTAAAACGAAACATTTGGCAGGTGTGATCTTCGTACGATTTCCAGCTATTTAAGGCTTTCTTCCATTCTAATGGTTGGTATACATACCTCTCCACATCCCACAATGACATTGCAATTTTCCAAAACAAATCCCCATAAAAATTTCGAGCACACTCTAGATCACGCCTCCCCAAATTTATTTTCTGACTCCCTGACTGCATACAACGTTAAAGTTGTTATTTGGAGAATACCTAATAGTCCAGCACCACGGGGGGTCAACCGAGAAATTTGATAAGTATATAACTTTTTTGGTGGTTTTGAGTTCTTGTGGGTCCCCGTGACCAAAATTGAGCCCATGCCACTTTGGCATGTTTGGGCAATTCTTTTTATGCAAGCTTAAATATTTTGGGGCTCCTGAATAATTAGGACAATTTCGCATTCAGGAAATCCTACTAAATGATCATGTAGAGTGTTGATTTATGTTTATTTGAACTCATGGAATATAGGAGAGCAAAACAAGGGGTCACTCGGTAGGGTTAGTAGGAGGTTTGAGTTGGAATGTTGCACATTCCTGCGTCGTCAAGGAAATATTCAGCCCGAATATGGTCATCACCCTCAAATGTCTCCAAATTTAATACAGTGTACGAATATCAATATTTAAACCTAATTGAGTATGTTATGGCTGGTCCAACGGAAATCGGAAGTAATTTTTTAGTATTTGTATAATGAAGTATATATTGAAGGATTCAGCAAGATATCGTAGGCTTTGAAAGTCAGAATTAGGTCAATAATTAACTTTAGTACAAAATGAAAATGCAAAAAATGTAATTTCATTCTTAAAATTCACAATTTTAAACCTACCTTGTTTAAAGTAACAGTTTAACTAATAATTAGGACTCTTAGTTAGGATTAAACTCGAGTACAATTAAATTATATTTTTTAAAAGTTTCCTCGATAATTTGACTGTTTTCTGATCCAAAATGTTGCTGAATCCTTTAACAAATACTCCAAAATTACACAACTAAAATATATAGACATATTTATATATTTGCATAACTAATTTTAGTAGTATAGTAAACCCTCGATTATCCGAACGCCTTGGGAAATTATTACCGGATAAGTGAAATAAGTATAGTACAACCTCGATTATCCGAACACTTCGTTAATTGAAACTGGTTAAGTTTTCAAATAAGTTCAAGTGTGTTTAGGAACGAAATAATAAAGGTTTGCTTCTATGTCAGGCAATTACGTATGTTTAAATTGAACCATCGACCCAATTTAATTGTATTGGAAGTACGTACCATTCTACAAGTAATTATATCATCGAGAAATATTATGGGACACAGAAATTGAAATAGTGCGATTGCAATCTACAGACAAGACAAGGAGTACCGGGTTTAAACAAATGTTAACCTAAAAGTTTAAAAAGAGTAAAGCGAGACTAAGACTCGATTGTTCGGATAATGGAGGGTTTACTGTATATAAGAATATATTGATATGCTGTGGTAGACAGCTACTGGGATTTCTCCCAATCATTCCTGAGGGGTCCATATATTTCAAGATAACAATGGAATATTGGTTCCGAGGAGTCTGAATATTTGGGGCTCCATTCATTCCGTGACAGGCCCTAGCATTAATTTGTCGAAGGCTATTATATTATATTCAGCATAATACGATTAGGCCAAAATGGCCCTATCTATCATGAGTCCTACACAATTATATTTTGCTTCTCACTTCTTCTAAGGCTTTGTAACTCTATTGTTGTATCCCCTATCATTGCAGATGCATGTGATAGGAATTATGTTGGGAAATTCGATTTTGTGGATGATGAATTAAAGATTTGCGATCTAATTAGCAGTAGTCCCGTTAGCTATTGATTTGTCCCTGTATGTGACTCACTGACTTATTCCTGTGCAAACTGTACTATGGATTGTTATAATAATGGATTGTGTGTTAATCCACGTTTTGAATCGACTCAATTCTATCTCTGTCAGGCAGATTGGGGTGGAACTTTCTGTGAGACTCGTATGAATGACTGTGTTCAAGGTACAGTCTAAATCCTGACTATGTTCCATACATTAACGCTGGACTTCTAATTCTAGAACAGTCGAATTTAAGTTGTCTCCCTAAATTAATATATCTGGAGCCGCCACTGATTATATATCCAAGTTTGAAGTGGTACTGTATCAACTAACAAAGGTTATAACTTGGATGGACTTAGCGAGTCTTAGATCGAGTATTATTCAGTAGTAATGACTCTAAAATGTGTAAACATAGGACCTCATAATATATTTCCCCAACAGCTCTTTCAATGAGTTTGCGAATGTGAATAAAATGAGACTGAATCTTCCAAAGTGTGATGATGATGAAATAGAATGTGATATATCAGCGAAGGACTCAAGTATATCTTGAATACTACAAGATCAATACTCAGAGGACCGAAGAGAGTTTTGCTTTATTTCAATTCTCACAAGGTGATAATTTGGAGACAAGATAGGTATATTGCACGAATATATGACACCAATATATCTCAGTGCAATGCTACATTCTGATCCTAGATCACGGATCTATTTTCAGAACACGATTGCATTAGTTGAATACGAAGTCGTAGATTTTTGAATATTGTACACTACCTGAACAAAAGTATTCGTATACCACATTATTCCTCATACAAATAGTTATAATACTGATTTATTTAACGAGTCAAGGTATTTACTTGATAAGAGATACGCTTAATTTAGCTTCAAATTCGAATTACTCACTTTTTAATCATTCAACTTGTTTACACTCCCACAAGGTTAAAAATGTCCAAACTGTGCCACCTCATACCACCAGTGTCCTCATATATAATTGTGATCACTCGCGACATGTGGCATAGGAAAGCAAATGCTGAAAATCCTTAATCTTGAAGAAGAGTAATTAAGTTGAAAGCTTATAAAGTGGGTAATTTGAATGTGGAGAATTTGAATTTGAAGTCAAATTAAGTGTATTTCTCACAAATGAAATATTCTTGAAACGCTAAATAAATCATTATTATAATTATTTTGTATGGGGAATTATGAGGTGTACGAATACTTTTGTTCAGGCAGTGTATAATGCAGTAGTGCTAGTAATCTGATATATCTTAAGAAACAGATTCTAGTGAATATAGTCTAGTATAAAAGCACATAATAACCATTTCTAATATTCTTATTTTACACTATACTACTATCATTATTACAGACTCAGTTCATTGATACGATACACTTGAAGTTAAACATATATTTCATAGATTGTCATGGCTAGCGCTGAGTTAGTAAGTAAGGAAGATGACAGCCTGAATCAGTTCGATAGAGCTCGTAGAGAAATTCGAGATAAGTTCGCTGGAGCTCATCATTTGTTACAAGAAAGGGAAACAGTTTTGTTAGCAGAAGTACAGGAGTTGGAAGATAAGTTTCATGGAAGAGGAATAGCTGAAGAGATTGAACAACTGTCTCTGTCCAAGGGACAGTTAGAGAATATGAAAGGCAATATAGTGAAAGAAATTCTCCAGCAAAGTATTGCTCAGATTGATGAGAAGATTTCCAAACTAAAGATTCTGCGCGAAGAAGCGATAGGAATGGGAAATGTGGATTTTGAATGGAACTTAGGATTTGAATCTAAATTGAATACACTGGGGGCAATACGTGTTAATAGCGAGAAGAAGAGTGATAAATTGATCAGTGAATACAAGAAGAAAGGAGTTCCGTTAGCAGTATTCGGGAAGCATGATACTTGTATATCAAAAAGTCCTAGTTTATTCTGCAATCCTGTGAGTATCACTGTGGATATTGATACAAATAATTTTTACATCTGTGACTACGGAAATGCTCGTGTTCAAGTGTTCGATAGGATGTTTCAATTCCTATTTATGTTCAGTGAGAAAATGAATGGTCCAAGTGGAATCTGTATTCTCCGAGAAAATGTTTATGTCACTCAATCTATTGGTTGTGCACTTAACATATATTCTCTTCAAGGGAAGTTCTTAAGCATTGTTGGAAACAAAGGAAATGGAGAACTTGAATTTAAGGACCCTAAAGGTGTTGATGTTTCCACAGAATGGAGAAGAATTTATATTTGTGAAGCTGGTAATAATCGTGTCCATTGTCTCAACCTAGATCTCTCATTCAATTGTTTCATTTCTGATATTTACTTTGCCATGGATGTTAAACTAACAGCTGAGGAGATTGTTGTATTGTGTGGGGGAAATCCTTGTATTAGAATCTACAATGCATCTCACCAGCTCTCAAGACAGATGATCAGCAGAGGGGAAGATAGTGCGAATCAAGTATTGGAACCGCATTGTTTCCTTCTAGATTCAGATCTCAACATTATAATGACTGATAGATACCGTCACTGTGTTTGCATATTCTCCTACACAGGAGCACTGATCCATAAGTTTGGGAAGAAAGGAGGAGAGAAAGGAGAATTCATTGAGCCAAAAGGTGTAGCTCTGGATTTAGAAGGACGGATTGTTGTTATATCAAAAAATCCCAACCACTGTATCCAACTTTTGAGTTAGGATAGAATTGATTGAACATTTAGTTTGGTATATCATGGCTGCATTTTAGTTGATTCTTGGTAGCTTTAGAATATGATATTTATTTCTATTTTTAGCATTTAAATTGTCGTAAAAAACAGCGATCCATAGCACATGCTATTAGTGCTGCTCGAATAGCGAACAAAAACTACAGTGTTTAATGCATTCCAGCTCGATCTGCGTGCCAAAATTGAGTTTATTAACGAAATTTCTAATTAAATCTCGTTCTTTAGTAAGTTCTTTAGGTCGTTTCAAATGAATTTACATTTTATATCTTGAAGTCATTTAGAGGTGCATGCATTAGTGCGAATTTCTAGAGTTGGCATTAGTTCTACTCGATTTATGGAGAGTTGGCATTAGTTCTACTGAGTTTTAGAGAGTTGGCATTAGTTCTACTCGATTTATGGAGAGTTGTCATTAGTTCTACTCTACTTTTGAGAGGGTTGTCATTAGTTCTACTCGAATTTTGGGAGAGTTGGCATTAGTTCTAAATAATCATTTCTTGATTTTTACTCATTGTTATGCTTCCAAACCTCACAAAATTAAAATGCCACTTTCACGGTCAATTTGACACTGTTTCAAACTTAAAATGCCTACTTTCACTTTCTGCGATTATTTTCTCCGCAACCATATTTCCGTTAAAGAATATCTACTCTCTATAAAAAAGAGTAAAACTAATGCCAACTCTCTCAAAAGTAGAGTAGAACTAATGCCAACTCTCTAAAAAATCGAGTAGAACTAATGCCAACTCTCTAAAACTCAGTAGAACTAGTGACAACTCTCCATAAATCGAGTAGAACTAATGCCAACTCCCCAAATTCGCACTAATGCCAACTCTCCAAATTCGCACTAATGCAGCGCCCCCGTCATTTATCACATACATGCCCACTTGAACCATGATAAAACCAGGGACGCGGCGTTGAAATTCGTAGATATTGCAGGACGCGATATAAAAATTATACGTATTACATGCAATGGGGCATAACGGAGAAATATCATGTTAAAAAAGACATTTTTGCGAATTCGCTCAATAAAAGTGAAAAAAGTGGGACGTCAAGCCAAAAACGGGAATGACTCGATGGACCAATCCTCATCCCGAATCTACGTTAATTAAGTGTGCGACACATAATTATTGGGGTGAGGCAATGGCCATGTACCGCACTCTCGATCTGCCTCTGTTCTTGTATTACTAGTCATTTTTGGTATTTGCCATTGTTTTGCCATTACCATAGATCCTAAGTTTGAGTGAGTCCAATGCAGGTCACCTAGTCACTAGGTACACCATAGCGACCAAGTTTATGATTCTGGGAACTCCCAGGTTTGGTATTAGTAGTACTTGAAATATGTCTGGCTAGACTATGGAAAAATTACAGTTGAAACCGGTTTTCCTTACTATTTCTTTACAGGTTCAAACAGTAAGAAAAAAACGATGGAAATTAATATAGATTTGGAATTTTTTACATTATTAAGATTCTGAGATAGTAAGAAAAAACCGATAAGGAAAAATAAACCGGAGTGAGAAAAAAACTCAGATCTACATCTAGATTGTTGTGCTATTATTTTGAACTCTAATTCAAATATCTACAAAAATGGAGAATATTAAAATGGTAGTAATTGGGGATGGAACTGCAGGGAAGTCTTGCCTACTAATCTCATATACAACCAATGCTTTTCCTGATGACTGTGTCCCTACAGTGTACTACTCTGCTAATATTATGTTCCATGGGAAACCAACAAATTGACTTTCTTTGATACAGCTGGGCAGGAAGACTATGATCGTTTAAGCCTCTCTCCTACCCACAAACTGACGTGTTCCTCATCTGATATGACGTATCTCGAAAAATCAGTTTTGAGAATATTATCAGCAAATGGATACCAGAGATAGTTATCACTGCCCCAAAACGCCTTTTCTGATCGTAGGCCTCAAGAGCGATTTACGTACTGGACAAAACTATCAAGCAAACAGGTATGTTTCAATATACAGTAGTACCTCGTTAGTACTAACACGGATAATACGAAGAGATATTTTATCCCTACGGAGGAAAATTCATGTTAATAACTTCAGTTAATATGAAAGGGAGGCTTGGGGAGCTGCATTTCTCTGAATTGTCAATTTGTCGTTTGTCCTAATTATCAAGGTGTCGTATACACTGTTAGCTAATAGAAATTCGCAAAATAATCTGAAATTTGATTTGGACAAATGCAGAACTTACAAAATGAAACCCACCAATTATCAAATTTTCGTCCCATGGAATATTCGACTTCAGAAATTTTGCGCTTTTGTATGATTATTCATATTTCATTAAGGCCAATGAATTTATCGGAAAATCGATTGAAAGAGGTGAGTGCACCTAAGTATTCGTATACCACATTATTCCTCATACAAATAGTTATAATACTGATTTATTTAACGAGTCAAGGTATTTATTTGATAAGAGATACGCTTAATTTAGCTTCAAATTCGAATTACTCACTTTTTAATCATTCAACTTGTTTACACTCCCACAAGGTTAAAAATGTCCAAACTGTGCCACCTCATACCACCAGTGCCCTCATATACAATTGTGATCACTCGCGACATGTGGCATAGGAAAGCAAATGCTGAAAATCCTTAATCTTGAAGAAGAGTAATTAAGTTGAAAGTTTGTGAAGTGGGTAATTTGAATGTGGAGAATTCGAATTTGAAGTCAAATTAAGTGTATCTCTCACAAATGAAATATTCTTGAAACGCTAAATAAATCATTATTATAATTATTTTGTATGGGGAATTATGAGGTGTACGAATACTTTTGTTCAGGCAGTGTATAATGCAGTAGTGCTAGTAATCTGATATATCTTAAGAAACAGATTCTAGTGAATATAGTCTAGTATAAAAGCACATAATAACCATTTCTAATATTCTTATTTTACACTATACTACTATCATTATTACAGACTCAGTTCATTGATACGATACACTTGAAGTTAAACATATATTTCATAGATTGTCATGGCTAGCGCTGAGTTAGTAAGTAAGGAAGATGACAGCCTGAATCAGTTCGATAGAGCTCGTAAAGAAATTCGACATAAGTTCGCTAGAGCTCATCATTTGTTACAAGAAAGGGAAACAGTTTTGTTAGCAGAAGTACAGGAGTTGGAAGATAAGTTTCATGGAAGAGGAATAGCTGAAGAGATTGAACAACTGTCTCTGTCCAAGGGACAGTTAGAGAATATGAAAGGCAATATAGTGAAAGAAATTCTCCAACAAAGTATTGCTCAGATTGATGAGAAGATTTCCAAACTAAAGATTCTGCGCGAAGAAGCAAAAGGAATGGGGAATGTGGATTTTGAATGTAATTTAGAATTGGAATCTAAATTGAATACACTTGGGGCAATACGTGTTAATAGCGGGAAGAAGAGTAATAGGTTGATCAGTGAATACAAGAAGAAAGGAGTTCCGTTAGCAGTATTCGGGAAGCATGATACTTATATATCAAAAAGTCCTAGTTTATTCTGCAATCCTGAGGGTATCACTGTGGATATTGATACAAATAATTTTTACATCTGTGACTACGGAAATGCACGTGTACAAGTGTTCGATAGGATGTTTCAATTCCTATTTATGTTCAGTGAGAAAATGAATGGTCCATGTGGAATCTGTATTCTCCGAGAAAATGTTTATGTCACTCAGTCTATTGGTTGTGCACTTAACATCTATTCTCTTCAAGGGAAGTTATTAAGCACTGTTGGAAACAAAGGAAATGGAGAACTTGAATTCAAGGTTCCTAAAGGTGTTGATGTTTCCTTTGTGAATCTGGTAATAATCATGTCCAGTGTCTCAACTTAGATCTCTCTTTCAATTGTTTCATTTCTGATATTAACTTTGCCATGGATGTTAAAGTGACAGCTGAGGAGATTGTTGCATTATGCTTTGAAAATCCTTGTATTAGAATCTACAATGCATCTCACCAGCTCTCAAGACAGATGATCAGTAGAGGAGAAGATAGTGCGAATCAAGTATTGGAACCGCATTGTTTCGTTCTAGATTCAGATCTCAACATTATATTGAATGATATATCCCGTCATTGTGTTTGCATATTCTCCTACACAGGAGCACTGATCCACAAGTTTGGGAAGAAAGGAGAAGAGATAGGGGAATTCATTGATCCAACTGGTGTAACTCTAGATTCAGAAAAACGGATTGTTGTTATATCAAAAAATCCCAACCACTGTATCCAACTTTTCTGAGTTAGGATAGAATTGATTGAACATTTAGTTTAGTATATCATGGACTACATTTTAGTTGATTCTTGGTAGCTTTAGAATATTCTATATACCCTAACCGGACAAAAGTATTTGAAATTCTTACAATTTTCCATCATAACTAGTTATAAAGTGGATCTATTCGTGGAGAGATATGTAATCAAACTGTAACAGATACTGTAATTTCGATTTCAAATTCATATTCTACACATACGAATTACTCAGGTTTGAAGCCTTCTATTAATATATTCATTCATAAGTTGAATTATTATCAATCTATGTAACTTTGTGCCACTTTTCACTCCCATTACCATTAGACATGATGACGAGTAGTGGCACAAAGTGGCATAGTTTGATGAATCTTAACCTTGGAAGTGAATTAATCAATATAAGGCATCTAACCTGAGTAATTCGAATGTGTAGAATATTAATTTTAAATCGAAATTATAATATCTATAACAGTTTGATTACATTTCACTCATGAATAGATCCACTTTATCACTAATTATGATGGAAGATAGTAAGGATTTCAAATACTTATGTCTGGTTAGAGTATTTATTTCTATTTTTAGGATTTAAATTTTTGTAAAAAACATAGCGATCCAAAGCACATGCTATTAGTGCTGCTCGAAAAGCGAACAAAAACTACAGTGTCTAATGCATTCCAGCTCGATCTGAGTGCCAAAATTGAGTTTATTAACGAAATTTCTAATTGAATCTCGTTCTTTAGTAAGTTCTTTAAGTCGTTTCAAATGAATTTCCATTTTATATCTTGAGGTCATTTATGATAATACATGCCCACTTGAACCATGATAAAACCAGGGATGCGGAGTTGAAATTTGTAGATATTGCAGGACGCGATAGAAAAATTATATTACATGGAATGGGGCATAACGGAGAAATATCTTGTTAAATGAGACATTTTTGCGAATTCACTCAATAAAAATGAAAAAAAAGGGACGTCAAGTCAAAAACGGAATGACTCGATGGACCAATCCTCATCCCGAATCTACGTTAATTAAGTGTGCGCCATATAATTATTGGGGTGAGGCATTGTCCATGTACCGCACTCTCGCTCTGCCTCTGTTCTTGTATTACAGTCATTTTGGTATTTGTCATTGTTTTGCTAATACCATAGATCCCAAGTTTGAGTGAATCCAATGTAGGTCACCTAGTCACTAGGTACACCATTGCCACCAAGTTTATGATTCTGGGAACTCTCAGGTTTGGTATTAGTAGTACTTGAAATGTGTCTGGATACACATCAAAGAAAAATTACAGTGAAATCAGATCTAGATCTAGATTGTTGTGCTATTATTTTGAACTCTAATTCAAATATCTACAAAAATGGAGAATATGAAAATGGTATAATTGGGGATGGAACTGCAGGGAAGTCTTGCCTACTAATCGCATATACAACCAATGCTTTCCTGGTGACTGTGTCCCTACAGTGTACTACTCTGCTAATATTAGGTTCCATGGGAAACCAACAAATTGACTTTCTTTGATACAGCTGGGCAAGAAGACTATGATCGTTTAAGCCTCTCTCCTACCCACAAACTGACGTGTTCTTCATCTGCTATGACGTATCTCGAGAAAGCAGTTTTGAGAATATTATCAGCAAATGGGTAACAGAGATATTTCATCACTGCCCCAAAACGCCTTTTCTGATCGTAGGCCTCAAGAGCGATTTACGTACAGGACAAAACTATCAAGCAGACAGGTATGTTTCAATATACAGTAGTACAGTGGAAACCGGTTATAAGAACATCGTTGGGAGTTGAAAAAAATGTTCTTATAACCGACATGTTCTTATAACAGTATTTCGGTTATAAGAACATATTTTGTTCCTTTTATCGTTTATAAGAACATCTATTGTCGGTTGTGAGAACATATTTTGTTCTTTTTATCGGCTATAAGAAGATTGGTCCATACCCTAATAAATAGTAGTAAGCTCGAAAAAGTAAGCGAGGTAGAAGATTATATTACAAAATTGGTTGTGTATGAATGAAAAAATGAGAACTTGACTACTAATAGTTCTAGAAATTAAGGATAGAATGTTCTTATAACCGATATTAGATGTTCTTATAACCGGTTCTGTTTAAATAGTATTGGATAGAAAAGAATCCGTTCCAAATAAATGGTTCTTATAACCGATATGTTCTTATAACCGGTGTTCTTATAACCGATATCCACTGTACCTCGTTAATACGAACACGGATAATGCGAAGAGGTATTTTATTCCCTACAGAGGAATATCTGCATGTTAATCACTTCAGTTAATATATGAAAGGGAGGCTAGGGGAGCTGCATTTCCCGAATTGTCAATTTGTCATTTGTCCTAATTATCAAAGTGTCGTTTACACTGTTAGCTAATATAAATTCGCAAAATAATCTGAAAATTGATTTGGACAGATGCAGAACTTACAAAATTTGATGCGAAAATCGGACAAATGCATGCACTCCAATATTAATTCCAGATAATACGAACGAATTTCAACCATCCCCTGGTGTTCGTATTAACGACAGGCTTCTCAACTCTCACGATCTCCTCGTGTCACGCGATTTCGTAAAAATGTCACGATTTCGTCATGTGTCACAAGATTCGTGAAAATTCATGATCTCCACAGACCCCCAAATCCCATGATTTGTCACAAATCTCACGAATTACGAACTCTCTCAGTTTGAGAGTCTTGCTTGTGTCTTACAAGAACGATTTATATAATGTCCTACGATAGAATTGTGAGGTTCGTTTAGTCTCATGACTGGTTCGTGAGATTTACGAAATCTCATGATTAGGACCCCTCGCAGGTTGAGAGTCCTGTAACGAGATTCTACTGAAATACATTTACACCTTTAGTGAGATTATTTTCTCGTTTATTATCTCAGGGTTGGCAGGATCTGTCTATGTGGTAGAAATCATGGTGCATGCATGCCAATCATCCTGCTTTTAAAGGACATTCCGCTTTTCCACTCTTCTATTGAGATAATTTTGACGAATGTCCCATTTTACATGAAATCTCCCCATTACGTCCCTCTTTTTTGGATTCCGTGTATAATACTTTTCTATTGCATCCCGCCATGTCCCGCGAAATTCAACCCCGCATTTACCATGGCTCAGGTTGGCATGTATGATAGTTATAGATACCGTCCTGTCAAAAACCAACCGTAGAATCTTATGATGGATCATAGATCCACTAAAATAGTATAGGATACACACTAAATGTAGTGTGAATCTTATACTATTATAGTGGATCTATGATCCATCATAAGATTCTACAGTTGGTTTTGGACAGGACGGACGCAGAGGCTGCACTGAAGAACACGAATGCTGCTGGACATTTGGACTTGGATTAGTTGTCATATGGATACAAAAGCACTGTCTGGAAAAAAAAGTATTGCGAACTCTAAAAGTTCCATCCAAATTGTTATAATACTAATCTATTTATAAAGTCAAAAACATTTAATCTGTAACAGATACACTAAATCTGGCTTCAAATTCGTTTTCTTCACATTCAAATGACTATTTTATAAGCTTTCAACTTAATTTAATACTCTCCTTCAAGATTAAGGATTTTCAGCATTTATGTACCTTATGGCACATGTCACGAGTCATCACCATTGTACATGTATAAGATAGCATTGAAAATACGAGGTGGCACAGTTTGAAAATGTTCAGCTTATGGGAGAGTAATCGAGTTGAAAGATTATAAAGTGAATAATTCGAATGTGGAGAAATCAAACTTGATTTAAAATTAATCATGTCTTACAAATCTTTTGCCCTTGACTCGTCTTGATAAATAGATTATTGATAATATTATAACTATTTATATGGGAAATTTGAAGTTTACGAACCCACAATAGCGATTTTAATAAAATATGCTCAAACTTATGAATCAATGTGATCGATCACATTGATAATATGTTGAATGAAACTCTCAATATATCCAAAAATATTTAATTAATTAAAAACCCACGCTTGCCACAGGAATGTGTTGCGTCATTTCCGATTTAAGCCATTTTCAATGGGGAAGCCATACAAGTTTGGGGTTACTACTATATATATAGAAAAATCCCAAATGCTTTCAAGGGTTAATAAACCGCAATATTTGTTGTAGTTGAAGTATATTTTATTAAAATTGCTATTATGGGACAAAGTCACTTCTTAGGGCCAAAGTCGCCCCAGTTTACGGTAATATTATGACTATTTATATGGGAAATTTGGGGTTTACGAATATTTTTGACCAAGAAGTGTATAATAGTGTGATTGCAATCTACAGACAAGACAAGGAGTCAAACAAGTCGATTGTGGCAGGGTCAAACATCAATATATCTTGTTCAAATTTTGCAGCAATACTTCTTAGACTATGCCTCCAAAATCCTGAAGAGAGCTTTTTGATAGCTTGAAAAAAGTGAAATTCACTCCACCCTAATATATATATATATCAGCGGTGGGCAAAAACACTAGGATCTTTTTTAAAATTTGTTTGTTCTTTTGTTTGTCCGAATTGATTGAAGAATTGGCAAGTCGTAGAGATACGAAAATTGGCATGTAGGTGTCAAATGATGAATTTACGATTAAGTTTGTAAATCTAAGCGAAATTTTCACACCTTTTCTATACAATGCTATGTACGGCTTCACTCTCACAATAGAAATTATTGTACGACACTATTGTAGGCTGTTATCCTTACTATTAAAACTCGATTAATGTATATATATATATATATATATATATTTCTCTGTAACGAATTGATTGAAGAAACTGCCGGGCGCAGAAAGCTGATTTTTGGCATGTGGGAGTCTTTTGGCTATGGCTCCAGTAAGTTCTGAGCTCAGAGCAAAATGTCGACTCATCATGGAATTATGACGTCATTGTCACATTTTTAAAAGTTAAGCAACACAGTTATTCGGGCATAACTCAGCCATTATAGGAGATAGAAGGCTGAAATTTTAATAGAATCTGTATACTAACACGTCTCACATATGATACAACTATCATCAAAAAATGATGACTCATCACTTTGCTATGACGTCATCATTACTCATCCAAATTTAAGAAATTGACAAATTTGGTGTTTTTTCGGGTGATATCGATATTTAAACTAAGATGGACATATTTAGAGATGCTCTCCCCTTATAATTAACCAATGTGACCCCAGGCGACCGAAGGGAGCCTCCGGCGGACACAAAGTGTTCGCCAGCCGCGCAGCGCAAGCAAGCGAAGCGCGCTTGTTACTATTAATACTTCAAAATAATAACTTATATTGATGTTTCAATTATATTATAGTGTAGAGCAATGAAAAAGGTTATGTGTATATTTTCACACCTTTATATAGATATTTTAACACCATTCGATGAATTTTTAAAAAATTTGCTAGAGACTAGCTTCCTGCGGTTAGGGTTTTAGGGGTGTAGATCTCGAATATCATATTTTCAGATCGATATGATAAATTATTTGTTTACATTTCTTTACAATAGTTACATAAAGTAAACTACAAAAATAAGCTGGATTGACTAACTCCAGGCGCCCGCATTGTATATTTTGTAATATTTGAGAACATAACCTGGTCCTACGCTGACATCCATCCTAAAACGAAACATTTGGTAGGTGTGATCTTCGTACGATTTCCAACTATTTAAGGCTTTCTTCCATTCTAATGGTTGGTATACATACCTCTCCACATCCCACAATGACATTGCAATTTTCCAAAACAAATCCCCATAAAAATTTCGAGCACACTCTAGATCACGCCTCCCCAAATTTATTTTCTGACTCCCTGACTGCATACAACGTTAAAGTTGTTATTTGGAGAATACCTAATAGTCCAGCACCACGGGGGGTCAACCGAGAAATTTGATAAGTATATAACTTTTTTGGTGGTTTTGAGTTCTTGTGGGTCCCCGTGACCAAAATTGAGCCCATGCCACTTTGGCATGTTTGGGCAATTCTTTTTTTGCAAGCTTAAATATTTTGGGCTCCTGAATAATTAGGACAATTTCGCATTCAGGAAATCCTACTAAATGATCATGTAGAGTGTTGATTTATGTTTATTTGAACTCATGGAATATAGGAGAGCAAAACAAGGGGTCACTCGATAGGGTTAGTAGGAGGTTTGAGTTGGAATGTTGCACATTCCTGCGTCGTCAAGGAAATATTCAGCCCGAATATGGTCATCACCCTCAAATGTCTCCAAATTTACTACTTACGAATATCAATATTTAAACCTAATTGAGTATGTTATGGCTGGTCCAACGGAAATCGGAAGTAATTTTTTAGTATTTGTATAATGAAGTATATATTGAAGGATTCAGCAAGATATCGTAGGCTTTGAAAGTCAGAATTAGCTCAATAATTTACTTTAGTACAAAATGAAAATGCAAAAAATGTAATTTCATTCTTAAAATTCACAATTTTAAACCTACCTTGTTTAAAGTAACAGTTTAACTAATAATTTGGACTCTTAGTTAGGATTAAACTCGAGTACAATTAAATTATATTTTTAAAAAGTTTCCTCGATAATTTGACTGTTTTCTGATCCAAAATGTTGCTGAATCCTTTAACAAATACTCCAAAATTACACAACTAAAATATATAGACATATTTATATATTTGCATTACTAATTTAGTAGTATAGTAAACCCTCGATTATCCGAACACCTTGGGAAATTATTACCGGATAAGTGAAATAAGTATAGTACAACCTCGATTATCCGAACACACTTCGTTAATTGAAACTGGTTAAGTTTTCAAATAAGTTCAAGTGTGTTTAGGAACGAAATAATAAAGGTTTGCTTCTATGTCAGGCAATTACGTATGTTTAAATTGAACCATCGACCCAATTTAATTGTATTGGAAGTACGTACCATTCTACAAGTAATTATATCATCGAGAAATATTGAGTACACTGGGTGCAATAACTTGTTAATAGCGAGAAGAAGAGTGATAAATTGATCAGTGAATACAAGAAGAAAGGAGTTCCGTTAGCGGTATTCGGGAAGCATGATGTAACTTCCGAAGATCCTGGTATATTTGCCAATCCTGAGGGTATCACTGTGGATATTGATACAAATAATTTTTACATTTGTGACTACGGAAATGCTCGTGTACAAGTGTTCGATAGGATGTTTCAATTCCTATTTATGTTCAGTGAAAAAATGAATGGTCCAAGTGGAATCTGTATTCTCCGAGAAAATGTTTATGTCACTCAATCTATTGGTTGTGCACTTAACATATATTCTCTTCAAGGGAAGTTATTAAGCACTGTTGGAAACAAAGGAAATGGAGAACTTGAATTTAAGGACCCTAAAGGTGTCACTGTTTCCACAGAATGGAGAAGAATTTATATTTGTGAATCTGGTAATAATCGTGTCCAGTGTCTCAACTTAGATCTCTCATTCAATTGTTTCATTTCTGATATTAACTTTGCCATGGATGTTAAACTGACAGCTGAGGAGATTGTTATATTGTGTGCGGAAAATCCTTGTATTAGAATCTACAATGCATCTCACCAGCTCTCAAGACAGATGATCAGCAGAGGAGAAGATAGTGCTAATCAAGTATGGGAAGCGCATCGTTTCCTTCTAGATTCAGATCTCAACATTATAATGACTGATAGACTCCGTCATTGTGTCTGCATATTCTCCTACACAGGAGCACTGATCTATAAGTTTGGGAAGGAAGGAGAAGAGAAAGGAGAATTCATTGAGCCAACTTGTATAACTCTAGATTCAGAAAGATGGATTGTTGTTATATCAAAAAATCCCAACTACTGTATCCAACTTTTCTGAGTTAGGATAGAATTGATTGAACATTTAGTTTAGTATATCATGGACTACATTTAGTTGATTCTTGGTAGCTTTAGAATATTCTATATATTTATTTCTATTTTTAGGATTTAAATTGTCGTTAAAAACATAGCGATCTAAAGCACATGCTATTAGTGCTGCTCGAAAAGCGAACAAAAACTAGTGTCTAATCTCTAATGCATTCCAGCTCAATCTGCGTGCCAAAATTGAGTTTATTAACGAAATTTCTAATTGAATCTCGTTCTTTAATAAGTTCTTTAAGTCGTTTCAAATGAATTTACATTTTATATCATGAGGTCATTTATGATAATACATGCCCACTTGAACCATGATAAAACCAGGGATGCGGCGTTGAAATTCGTTGATATTGCAGGACGCGATAGAAAAGTTATATTACATGGAATGGGGCATAACCAGGGTTGCCGTGGGAATGGGTTTTCCCATGGGAATGGGAATGGGATGGGGATGGGAATGGGAAATGATTTTTCCACGTGGGAATTCCCATATGGGAATTCCCATGGGAATTCCCATGGGTTTCCCATATGGGAATTCCCATGGGTTTCCCATGGGAATTCCCACGGGAAATCTCGTGGGAATGGGATGGGAATGGGAATGGAAATTTCTTTCCCACGGCAACCCTTTCAAACTTAAAATGCCTACTTTCACTTTCTGCGATTATTTTCTCCGCAACCATATTTCCGTTAAAGAATATCTACTCTCTATAAAAAAGAGTAAAACTAATGCCAACTCTCTCAAAAGTAGAGTAGAACTAATGCCAACTCTCTAAAAAATCGAGTAGAACTAATGCCAACTCTCTAAAACTCAGTAGAACTAGTGACAACTCTCCATAAATCGAGTAGAACTAATGCCAACTCCCCAAATTCGCACTAATGCCAACTCTCCAAATTCGCACTAATGCAGCGCCCCCGTCATTTATCACATACATGCCCACTTGAACCATGATAAAACCAGGGACGCGGCGTTGAAATTCGTAGATATTGCAGGACGCGATATAAAAATTATACGTATTACATGGAATGGGGCATAACGGAGAAATATCATGTTAGAAGAGACATTTTTGCGAATTCACTCAATAAAAGTGAAAAAAGTGGGACGTCAAGCCAAAAACGGAATGACTCGATGGACCAATCCTCATCCCGAATCTACGTTAATTAAGTGTGCGCCATATTGGGGTGAGGCATTGTCCATGTACCGCACTCTCGCTCTGCCTCTGTTCTTGTATTACACCAATTTTGGTATTTGCCATTGTTTTGCCAATACCATAGATCCCAAGTTTGAGTGAGTCCAATGTAGGTAACCTAGTCACTAGATACACCATAACCACCAAGCTTATGATTCTGGGAACTCTCAGGTTTGGTATTAGTAGTATTATAAATGTGTCTGGATACACATCAAAGAAAATTACAGTGAAATCAGATCTACATCTAGATTGTTGTGCAATTCTTTTGAACTCTAATTCAAATATCTACAAAAATGAAGAATATGAAAATGGTAGTAGTTGGGGATGGAGCTGCAGGGAAGTCTTGCCTACTAATCGCATATACAACCAATGCTTTCCTGGTGACTGTGTCCCTACAGTGTTCGACAACTACTCTGCTAATATTATGTTCCAGGGGAAACCAATTAACTTGGCCTTCTTTGATACAGCTGGGCAAGAAGACTATGATCGTTTAAGCCTCTCTCCTACCCGCAAACTGACGTGTTCCTCATCTGCTATGACGTATCTCGAAAAAGCAGTTTTGAGAATATTATCAGCAAATGGATACCAGAGATAGTTCATCACTGCCCCAAAACGCCTTTTCTGATCGTAGGCCTCAAGAGCGATTTACGTACTGGACAAAACTATCAAGCAGACAGGTATGTTTCAATATACAACAGTAGTACCTCGTTAATACGAACAAGGATAATGCGAGACTCCAGATAATACGAAGAGGTATTTTATTCCCTACAGAGGAAACTGCATATTAATCTCTTCAGTTAATATGAAAGGGAGGCTATGGGAGCTGCATTTGTCCGAATTATCAATTTGTCATTTGTCCTAATTATCAAGGTGTCGTTTACACTGTTAGCTAATATAAATTCGCTAAATAATCTGAAAATTGATTTGGACAAATGCAGAACTTACAAAATTTGATGCGGAATTCGGACAAATGCATGCACTCCAATATTAATTCCAGATAATACGAACGAATTTCAACCGTCCCCTGATGTTCGTATTAACGACAGGCTTCTCAACTCTCAAGATCTCCTCGTGTGACGCGATTTCGTCATGTGTCACAAGATTAGTGAAAATTCATGATCTCCACAGACCCCCAAATCCCATGATTTGTCACAAATCTCACGAATTACGAACTCTCTCAGTTTCTTGTGTCTTACAAGAACGATTTATATAATGTCCTACGATAGAATTGTGAGGTTCGTTTAGTCTCACGACGGGTTCGTGAGATTTACGAAATCTCATGATTAGGACCCCTCGCAGGTTGAGAGTCATGTAACGAGATTCTACTGAAATACATTTACACCTTTAGTGAGATTATCTTATTGTATATTATCTCAGGGTTGGCAGGATATGTCTATGTAGTAGAAGCCATGGTGCATACATGCCAACCATCCTGCTTTATAGGACATTCCGCTTTTCCACTCTTCTATTGAGATAATTTTGACGAATGTCCCATTTACATGAAATCTCCCCATTACGTCCCGCTTTTTTGGATTCCGTGTATAATACTTCTCTATTGCATCCCGCCATGTCCCGCGAAATTCAACCCGCTTTTACCATGGCTCAGGTTGGCATGTATGATAGTTGTAGATACCGTCATGTCCAAAACCAACCGTAGAATCTTATGATGGATCATAGATCCACTATAATAGTATAAGATTCACACTAAAGGTAGTGTGAATCTTATACTATTATAGTGGATCTATTATCCATCATAAGATTCTACAGTTGGTTTTGGACAGGACGGACACAGAGGCAGCACTGAAGAACACGAATGCTGCTGGACATTTGGAATGCAGCGCCCTTACTCAAACAAACTTAGGCAATGTATTCGATTCTTGCATTAGTTGTCATATGGATGCAAAAGTACTGCCTGGACAAAAAAGTATTGCAAACTCTGAAATTTCCATCCAAATTGTTATAATACTAATCCATTTATAAAGTCAAAAACATTTAATCTGTAACAGATACACTAAATCTGGCTTCAAATTCGTTTTCTTCACATTCAAATGACTATTTTATAAGCTTTCAACTTAATTTAATACTCTCCTTCAAGATTAAGGATTTTTAGCATTTGTGTACCTTATGGCACATGTCACGAGTCATCACCATTGTACATGTATAAGATAGCATTGAAAGTACGAGGTGGCACAGTTCGAAAATGTTCAGCTTATGGGAGAGTAATCGAGTTGAAAGATTATATAGTGAATAATTCGAATGTGGAGAAATCAAACTTGATGCAAATTAATCATATGTCTTACAAATCTTTGCCCTTGACTAGTCTTGATAAATATATTGTTGATAATATTATAACTATTTATATGGGAAATTCGGGGTTTACGAACCCACAATAGCGATTTTAATATAATATACTCAAACTTATGAATCAATGTAATCACGTTGATAATATGTTGAATGAAACTCTCAATCTATCCAAAGATATTTAAACCGCAATATTTCTAAGTTGGAGTATATTTTATTAAAATTGCTATCATGGGACAAAGTCACCTCTTAGGGCCAAAGTCGCCCCAGTTTGCGGTAATATTATGACTATTTATATGGGAAATTTGGGGTTTACGAATATTTTTGACCAAGAAGTGTCTAATAGTGTGATTGCAATCTACAGACAAGACTTGGAGTACCGGGTTTAAACAAATGTTAACCTAAAAGTTTAAAAAGAGTAAAGCGAGACTAAGACTCGACTGTTCGGATAATGGAGGGTTTACTGTATATAAGAATATATTGATATGCTGTAGTAGACAGCTACTGGGATTTCTCCCAATCATTTCTGAGGGGTCCATATATTTCAAGATAACAATGAAATATTGGTTCCGAGGAGTCTAAATATTTTGGGGCTCCATTCATTCCGTGACAGGCCCTAGCATTAATTTGTCGAAGGCTATTCTATTCTATTCAGCATAATACGATTTGTAATGGCCTATCTATCATGAGTCCTACACAATTATATTTTGCTTCTCACTTCTTCTAAGCTTTGTAACTCTATTGTTGTATCCCTATCATACATAGGCGGCGATTTGAGCAAATTATTGGGGGGCGAGAATTTTTTATCATCAGAGATTAACACAATTAATTCACTATCATTATAGTATATCAAGTAACATATGAGTTTATTAATGTTTATAGCATTATTAATTTCTTGAAACCATATAATGAATGTTTATAGTGAACACCAATAATATAATAACAGTGTGCATTACTTAACATTACTTCACTTTTCCTAAGTAGTTGTTGTAGATACATGTAATAAATATTGGGGGAAAAAGTACTCGCTTTCTTTAGATATTATTGGGGAGGCGAAAAGACACCTTCGCCCCCTCTAGAAATTATTTGAGGGCAATCGCCCTCCTGCTCCCCCCAGGATCGCAGCTTATGCTATCATAACAGATGAATGATGTTGGGAAATTCGATTTTGTGGATGATGAATTAAAGATTTGCGATCTAACTAGCAGTAGTCCCGTTAGCTATTGATTTGTCCCTGTTTGTGACTCACTGACTTATTCCTGTGCAAACTGTACTATGGATTGTTATAATAATGGATTGTGTGTTAATCCACGTTTTGAAACTACTCAATTCTGTCTCTGTCAGGCAGATTAGGGTGGAACTTTCTGTGAGACTCGTATGAATGACTGTGTTTAAGGGACAGTTTAAATCCTGACTGCGTTCCATGCATTAACGCTGGACTTCTACTTCTAGGACAGTCGAATTTAATTTGGCCCCCCTAAATATAAATATCTGGAGCCGCCACTGATTATACTTGTATATCCAAGTTTGAAGTGGTACTGAATCAGTTAACAAAGTTTCTAACTTGGATGGACTTAGCGAGTCTTAGATCGAGTATTGTTCAGTAGTAATGACTCTAAAATGTGTAGACATAGGACCTCATAATATATTTCCCTAACAGCTCTTTCAATGAGTTTGCGAATGTGAATAAAATGAGACTGGATCTTCCAAAGTGTGATGATGATGAATAGAATGTGATATATCAGCGAAGGACTGAAGCATACCCTGAATACTACAAGATCAATACTCAGAGGAACGAAGAGAGTTTTGCTTTATTTCAAATCTCACAAGGTGATCATTTGGAGACAAGATAGGTATATTGCACGAATATATGACGCCAATATATCTCAGTGCAGTGCTACATTCTGATCCTAGATCACGGATCTATTTTCAGAACTCGATTGCATTAGTTGAATACGATGTCGTGGATATTTTAATATTGTATAATGCAGTAGTGCTAGTAATCTGATATCTTAAGAAACAGATTTTAGTGAATATAGTCTAGTATAAAAGCACATAATAACTACTTTATAATATTCTTATTTTACACTATACTATCATTATTACAGACTCAGTTCATTAATACACTTGAAGTTAAACAGATATTTCGAAGATTGTCATGGCTAGCGCTGAGTTAGTAAGTAAGGAAGATGACAACCTGAATCAGTTCGATAGAGCTCGTAAAGAAATTCGAGAAAAGTTCGCTGGAGCTCATCATTTGTTACAAGAAAGAGAAGCAGTTTTGTTAGCAGAAGTACAGGAGTTGGAAGATAAGTTTCATGGAAGAGGAATAGCTGAAGAGATTGAACAACTGTCTCTGTCCAAGGGACAGTTAGAGAATATGAAAGGCAATATAGTGAAAGAAATTCTCCAGCAAAGTATTGCTCAGATTGATGAGAAGATTTCCAAACTAAAGATTCTCCGCGAAGAAGCGATAGGAATGGGGAATGTGGATTTTGAATGGAACTTAGAATTGGAATCTAAATTGGAAACACTGGGGGCAATACGTGTTAATAGCGAGAAGAAGAGTGATAAATTGATCAGTGAATACAAGAAGAAAGGAGTTCCGTTAGCAGTATTCGGGAAGCATGATACTTGTATGTCAAAAAGTCCTAGTTTATTCTGCAATCCTGAAGGTATCACTGTGGATATTGATACAAATAATTTTTACATCTGTGACTACGGAAATGCTCGTGTTCAAGTGTTCGATAGGATGTTTCAATTCCTATTTATGTTCAGTGAGAAAATTAATGGTCCATGTGAAATCTGTATTCTCCAAGAAAATGTTTATGTCACTCAAACTATTGGTTGTGCACTTAACATATATTCTCTTCAAGGGAAGTTCTTAAGCACTGTTGGAAAGGAAGGAGATGAAGAACTTGAATTTTTGGCTCCTAGAGGTGTCGCTGTTTCTACAGAAAGGGGAATAATTTATATTTGTGATTCTGGTAATAATCGTGTCCACTGTCTCAACTTAGATCTCTCTTTTAATTGTTTCATTTCTGATATTTACTTTGCCATGGATGTTAAACTGACAGCTGAGGAGATTGTTGTATTATGCTTTGAAAATCCTTGTATTAGAATCTACAATGCATCTCACCAGCTTTCAAGACAGATGATCAGCAGAGGAGAAGATAGTGCTAATCAAGTATGGGAAGCGCATCATTTGATTCTAGATTCAGATCTCAACATTATAATGACTGATAGATCCCGTCACTGTGTCTGCATATTCTCCTACACAGGAGCACTGATCCATAAGTTTGGGAAGAAAGGAAAAGAGAAAGGAGAATTCATTGAGCCAAGAGGTATAACAATGGATTCCGAAGGACGGATTGTTGTTGTGTCTCATAATCCCAAACACTGTATCCAACTTTTCTGAGTGTTAGGATGGAATTGATTGAACATTTAGCTTAGTATATCATGGACTACATTTTAGTTGATTCTTGGTAGCTTTAGAATATTTTATATATTTATGATCTATTTTTAGGACATAAATTGTCGTAAAAAAAAGCACATGCTATTAGTGCTGCTCGAAACGCGAACAAAAACTACAGTGTCTAATGCATTCCAGCTCGATCAGCGTGCCACAATTGAGTTTATTGACACAATTATAACTAAATCGCGTTCTATAAGTTCTTTAAGTCGTTTCAAATGAATTTACATTTTATATCATGAGGTCATTTATGATAATACATGCCCACTTGAATCATGCTAAAACCAGGGATGCGGCGTTGAAATTCGTTGATATTGCAGGACCCGCATCGAAAAATTATATTCCATGCAATGGGGCATAACGGAGAAATATCATGTTAAAAGAGACATTTTACGAATTCACTCAATAAAAGTGAAAAAAAGTGGGACGTCAAGCCAAAAACGGAATGACTCGATGGACCAATCCTCATCCCGAATCTACGTTAATTAAGTGTGCGCCATATTGGGGTGAGGCATTGTCCATGTAGCGCACTCTCGCTCTGCCTCTGTTCTTGTATTACAGCAATTTTGGTATTTGACATTGTTTTGCCAATACCATAGATGCCAAGTTTGAGTGAGTCCAATGAGGGTCACCTAAGTCACTAGGTACACCATAACTACCAAGCTTATGATTCTGGGAACTCCCAGGTTTGGTATGGGTAGTACTTGAAATGTGTCTGGCTAGACTATGGAAAAATTACAATTGAAACCGGTTTCCTTACTATTTCTTTACAGGTTCAAACAGTAAGAAAAAAACGATGGAAATTAATATAGATTTGGAATTTTTTACATTATTAAGATTCTGAAATAGTAAGAAAAAACCGATAAGGAAAATAAACCGGAATGAGAAAAAAACGGTTTTGACTGTACTATAAACTCAGATCTACATCTAGATTGTTGTACTATTCTTTTGAACTCTAATTCAAATATCTACAAAAATGGAGAATATGAAAATGGTAGTAATTAGGGATGGAGCTGCAGGGAAGTCTTGCCTACTAATCTCATATACAACCAATGCTTTTCCTGATGACTGTGTCCCTACAGTGTACTACTCTGCTAATATTATGTTCCATGGGAAACCAATTTACTTTCTTTGATACAGCTGGGCAAGAAGACTATGATCGTTTGAAGGCTCTCTCCTACCCACGAACTGACGTGTTCTTCATCTGCTATGACGTATCTCGAAAAAGCAGTTTTGAGAATATTATCAGCAAATGGATAACAGAGATAGTTCATCACTGCCCCAAAACGCCTTATCTGATCGTAGCCTCGAGAGCGATTTACGTACTAGACAAAACTATCAAGCGGACAGGTATGTTTTAATACCGGGTGACCAATAAGTTCTGTTACAAGCTTGATTGAGTATATAATTTCTTATACTCAAACGATCTTAGTTATTATGGTCTTTAGTGATCGTGATTCGAATGTAGACAATTTATACAGAAGCAGCGGGACCTGATTTGTGATTTTCGCTGCGTGCCAGGACACATTTTTTATTCACCAAACTCACCATACAAAACGCAATTCTATGTCTCAGACTCGAAAAATCTTTTTAAATCGTTGAAAATATTCGAATTACAATCTCTAAAGACCATAATAACTAAGACTGTTTGAGTATAAGAAATTATATACCTAATGAAGCTTGTAACAGAACTTATTGGTCACCCGGTATTCCGTAAAACTTCGTTAATATGAACACGGATAATGCGAAACTCCGGATAATACGAAGAGGTAGTTTATCCCTAGGGAGGAAAATCAAGTAGATCACTTCGGTTAATATGAAGGGGAGAATGGAGGAGCTGCATTTGTCCGAATTGTCAATTTGTCATTTGTCCCAATTATCGAGGTGTCGTTTGCGCACGCACTAATAAAAATTCGTAAAATAATCAGAAAATTGATTTGGACAAATGCGGAACTTACAAAAATTGATGCGAAATTCGGACAAACGCATGCACCCCAATATTAATTCCAGATAATTGGAACGAATTACAACCGCCCCCTGGTGTTCATATTAACGACAGGCTTCTCAACTCTCACGATCTCGTCGTGTCACACGATTCGTGAAAATGTCACGATCTCACGACAGACCCCACAAATCTCACGATTTGCCTCAAAATATCACGATGGTTCTATTAAATTTCACGATTTACGAACTCTCGCAGTTTGAGAGTCTTGCTTGTGTCCTATAAGAACGATTAATATAATGTCCTACGATAGAATTGTGAGGTTCGTTTAGATTTATTATTGTCTCATGACGGGATCGTGAGATTTACGAAATCTCACGATTTCAACCCCTCACAGGTTGAGAGCTCTGTTACGAGGTTCTACTGAACAAGTTTAGACCTTTTTTTAGTGAGATTATTTTATTGTTTATTATCCCAGGGTTGGCAGGATATGTTCATGTGGTAGAAGCCATAATGCATACATGCCAACCATCCTGCTTTTAAAGTGATATCCCGCTTTTCCACTCTCCATTGAGATAATTTTGACGAATGTCCCATTTTTACATTAAATCTCCCCATTATGTCCCCCTTTTTTGGATTCCGTGGATATTACTTTTCTATTGCATCCCGCCATGTCCCGCGAAATTCAACGCCGCGTCCCGCCTTTATCATGGCTCAGGTTGGCATGTATGATAGTTGTAAATACCGTCCTGTCCAAAATCAACTGTAGAATCTTATGATGGATAATAGATCCACTATAATAGTCTAATGTTCTTAAGGTAGTGTTGGCCCCTGAATACATTGTTGATGATAGTAATTCAAAATATAACTTAACAAAGGGAAGACATGCTCGGATAGTATATACCAGTGGTCTTCAAACTTTTTCCAAGCATACCCCCGGACAATTTTTGAACTTTCTGTGTACCTCCAACAGTTAACTCATGCTATTATTAATAATATGTTGAGATATAAAATTTTGAGAGCCAGCGTACCCCCATGAGAAGCCTAGCGTACCCCGGTTTGAATACCACTGGTATCACTATAGGTTGGATCAGGGTTTCTTTCAGATTTAGGAAAGGGGCCCGTGTATGCTCTCGCCAGCTTTGTCCTTTCCATACATGCCAACTTGAGCGATGACAAAAGCGGGTCACAAAAGAAAAGTTTAATACATAGAATTAAAAAAAGTGGGACATAATGGGAAAACTTCATATAAAAGCGGGACACTCATGAAAATTAGCTCAATTTTGTATTTTTATTCATATTTCAATGGAATTAATTGGAAAGTCGATTGAAAGAGGTGAGCGAACCTTAATCCAAAATTTCAAAAAATCACAGGAAACCGTTTTTTACTATATTGGATAAAAATTTTGGTGGGCTGAGCTTTCGTACCTGGAATTTTCTTCAGCGAAATACTCGTCGAGTGGTGAAACTTTCAAGTGTTTAAGTTTCACCGCTGTATTCCGCTAACGAAAATACCATGGACGAAAGTTCAGTCCATCAAATTTTTATCCAACTGTAGATTTTTACTGGATATTTTGTATTGGCTATTCCGTCATGAGTACTTTGAAAATCAACCAGAGTCGAGACTATCCAAAATATAATTGTTGATTTCAGATTTTCATATTCAATTTAGTTGAAATTTAAACCTATCATGTCATATCCTTCAAAATTGAATGATTCACAATCATATTTCATTTTAATGGATTAATTATGTTAAATTATCTCATTATACATATATGTGACCGTTAAAACGTCAAATCTTATTATGTAAAATAGCTGAAAATTTCAGGCAGTATGCACAATTACTGATGGAAAATACCTGGAATTCTCAAATATTATACATAATATTAAAACTCGATTATATATATATATATACAGTCGACTCCGCTTAATTGGGTCACTGTTTAATTGGGTCTACCGTTTAATTGAGCCACTTTTGGTAGGACCAGAATAGCTCTCACAAATAGAAGCCAATACAAAATATTTTCTGTTAATAGGGTTCTCCGCTTAATCGGGGCAAAAACTCCTCTGACCGATGTGACCCTATTAAGCGGAGTCGACTGTATATATATATATATATATATATATATATATATATATATATGTAACGAATTGATTGAAGAAGCTACCGGGCACAGAAAGCTGATTTTTGGAATGTGGGTATCTTTTGGCTATGGCTCCATTAAGTCTTGACCTCAGACAAAAAGCCGAATCATCATGGAATTATGACGTCATTATCACCTTTTTTTATAATTAGAAATTTCAGTTTTTCGACTATAACTCAGCCATTTTAGGTGATAGAAGGCTGAGATTTTAATAGAATGTGTATATTAATATACCTCACATATGATGCAACTATCATAAAATATGATGACTCGATATCAATTATAACAGTAGGACAGGCGTATTTAGGGATGTTATCTCCCTTATAATTAATCAATGCGACTGGAAAATTCGTTGGTATCGTATCTAATGCATAAATATGAATATAACCGGCATCCCGCTGTATTTCCATTTTCGGATAATTTCGTGTTATAGCGACTGAAAATCAAGACATCTACAGACAGTACAAGCTTGAACATAAGCTATAGCTTTAGTGCAAAATCCCTTGATTACATTATCATGTGCCTAAAATGCCATAATGTCACGTGACTACTTTAATTCTCCACCTCTAAAGCCTCATTGACACCAATAATTCTGGGGACAGATCGGTCAGTCCCCAGATATTTTCCCAAACTTGGCACATATATCTTATATATTAAAATGCTAGGATTTTTTGGGTTTTTTTGTTTGTTTTCCGAATTGATTGAAGAATTGGCAAGTCGTAGAGATACGAACATTGCTATGTAGGTGTCAAAAGATGAATCTATGATCATATTCGAAAATCTAAGCGAAATGTTCACACCTCTGCAAAAAAAATGAAAAACAATTTTTCGCACCTTTACTATACAATACTATGTACGGCTTCACTCTAACAATAGAAATCTTTTACTACACTTTTGTAGGCCGTCATTGTTATTAATACTTCAAAGCAATAACTGATTGTGTCTTAGTTGAAGTATAATATTTATATTCAAGTCCCACCCTATCCTTCCTTCAGACCCAGATAGAGCAGTTCGGGGAGGTAGTCCAGCTGGAAGCACCGCAATACTCTCAAAAGCAACAACCCATCCTAACCGTTGGGACGAAAAGGAAAGGCGATAAGTAGCTTAATGGTATGGGACTGTCGACGAAGCGAATGAGAATGTGTACATATAACGGATTATAGGAACAGTCGTGTTCAGGTCCTGTCCTTCCAAGGAGAGTTCCTCACTTTCTCACTTTGGAGAGGAAGTACTATCCGGTCCTTGGGGAATATCAGTCACTCATGATTACATCTTTGTTACAGATTATTGCTATCACACGCTATTCCAGTTCTGTGAGAATAGCCACCAACTACTCAACAGAGCTGGTGGTGAAGGGAGTAATGAAGGACAGCTGCATTATCCACGAGGATTAAGTGTGGACTGGAATGGAGACGTGTTTGTAGCTGACGAATCGAACGACAGAGTATCCGTGTTCTCTAACCTCCTACACTACAAACACTCAACCGGACAAAGATCACTATCTAAACCGCAAGACGTGAAACTAACGACAGATAAAGTGGTGATACTAGACAGGAGTCCCAACTGTATTCTTCTCCAAGAAGTGGAGACCTACTTACCTCCTGCGTGTCTCAGGATTGGGATGTTTGGTATGGTATCCTTATTTCTTCTGTCTGGACTGTGAGCAGAATATCCTCGTTGGTGATTGTGGACACAATGCCATCAAGATACTCTCAAACTCCGGGGAGCTCCTCCACACTATTGTTAGGGAATGGAAAGGAGAATTCATGTTTCCATGTGATATTGCCATTTCTAATTCTGGCATTTTGTTTGTATTATCTGACCACACCTAATTATTCTAAAATGTTTGTTTAGTTGTTTCTTAATTTTCTTTTACAGTATTATCTAATTTTAGAACTGATGAAATTCACTTTATTTGAATATTGTATTTGGTGTTGAGAGTGTCCCATTAGTTGTGACACAGTGGTTAGAGGGACATGAGTAATACGCGTATCGCCCTACTATTACTTGCATTATTATTATTATCTTGTATTCAGTCGCGTCGGGAGGAGGGTCCACAGTGGCATGAAACCTCATTTTGGCGGTATTGACACTTTTTGTTGATGATAAGGTATAAAAAAGTATTATTGACCTATAGGTTATCGAACCTATTAATTCGATTGAGATGTTCAGAAATTTTGTAAGGCTTCAGATTCGCAAAGTATGACGTCATCGCAGTTATGCTACAATTTGCAAAATATTTGTAAATTAAAATATATCCAAGATAATGATATGTTTAATCATCTTCTGGTAAGATAAGTTAATTTACAAGTCACTTATATCTTCAATTAAACACGCTAGCGCCTGAGACTGATTTTTTTACCCTTAATTAAATAAGAGGGTCACTCTGACACAGCAATCGGGTAAACATCCTTAATGTTATCTTCAAGGCTGAACTTGTGAGGATTAACTTACTACTCGCTTCAAGACTTTTTCCGATAATTGTACTAACTCTAAATCCATTATTGAATCTTGAAATTATGTCAGGTGCGTTAGCTAGTCTTATAATTTCCGATTGCTAATCAACCATAAAATAAAATTTGAAATTTTACCTATTTATTTTTGAAGGATTTAACGGCGGTCGATTGGAAAAACATTCAAATGGTTATTAGGGTAAAGTTGGGTAGAGCTGGAAATCATTTTATTTATTCGAAATCGACTACTCAAAAATAAAATATCAAAGTTTCAACTCGCAACAATAGGCAAAATTAGTACTGGTAAGTACTTTAAGAGATGATGAAAAAAAATGAATTCATAAAAATTACAATGGTTTCATACTAAAATTATTTGCATCCCACTGTATATTATTGTTTATTTATGTATTGCATCTTAAAGAGCTCAAAATAGTGCATAATTGATAGCCCATAATCATGCCTGGACTCAATTTTCGTTGAATAGGAATTTGAATTCCAAACTCAGCTTTTGAACACTAAGAATTTCTAATTTTATCTATTGTGGTTACCTGACTTTGGAATGCCAAAATTAAAGAATAAGACTGTCTAAAGCAAATAGTTTTGATGAATTTCTGGGTTCTCATATTATTAGAATATGGTAAACAGCTTTTTAACCCTACTTGGACTTGGGGTACAAAGTATAAATAGAAAAATCCCACTTTCATTTTCACTTTCAATTAACTTTCACTTTCACTTCAACATTCCGAGTCCAAGTAGGGTTAATTAAACAAATTGAAGAGTATGAAATTTAATGCTAATGCAAACCATCGTGCCATTGTGGGGTCCTGGGGCCTAAGACTACGTAAACCTGCAAAACTGAAATCACTGCAATATAGTTTCTAATACTTAATGATCACAAAATCTGTCTTTGTTACAAGTATTTTTTAAAAAAAATCGCGGAGCCTATGCACTTAGATCTCCTTATTGGCTCGCTCAGGAGTCATTATTTACCAATCTTTAATAAAGAATTGTAGAGCATACCCATCCTGTGGAATATTCCTATCCAGTAATCAGAGCGGAGTTAATTTATATTTCTAGAACGTCAAAATTAGAATAATCTGGGAAATTTTTGAAACAAATGTTATCTGCTTCCACGAGCTTTAACTCTGGACCCCACTGTGGGGCTTATAGCGCCCCTCATCCTCCCAACTGGTTGCTGAGCCCCAACAAGAGGAAATCCTGGCTACACCACTGACATTAATTGTTTACTGTATGTTTGGCCGACCATTAACCAATTTATCTACCAAAATATACAGCTTACCCATTCTGCAGGGTTATGCCCACCAGTGTTCCTTCTAAGGAATCCGGGGATAGCCCCCGGAGTTTTGACCTCTTTAGACCCACCCCCGGAAAATTTAGCTTTTTGTGCGGGTCCTGTCACGAAAAAAATGGTCCGGGGGGACCAATTTTGGCGACCATATCTGGTCCCCCGGACCATTTTTTAAATAATTATTCAATGTGACCCCAGGAGCCCACAAAGTGTCCGCCAGCCGCGCAGCGCAAGCAAGCGAAGCGCGCTTGTATATATATAAATATTTGGTTAACCGAATTATTTGGTCAACAGAATAATTTGGTCAACCAAATAAGTTGGTCAACCGAATATTTGGTCAACCAAATATTACGGTGTCTGTTACAGTTTTATTACGTTTCACTCCACGAATAGACCCACTTTATCCTTACTATTAAAACTCGATTAATCTATATATATATATCTGTAACGAATTGATTGAAGAAACTGCCCGGCGCAGAAAGCTGATTTTTGGCATGTGGGAGTCTTTTGGCAATGGCTCCAGTAAGTTCTGAGCTCATAGTAGAATGTCGACTCATCATGGAATTATGACGTCATTGTCACATTTTGTCCCTTATAATTAACCAATGAGATCCCAGGCGACTGAAGGGAGCCTCCGGCGGACACTTTGTGTCCGCCAGCCGCGCAGCGCAAGCAAGCGAAGCGCGCTTGTATTTGTTATGATGAAAAATAGTAAGGATTTCAAATACTTTTTTTCGATTGGAATATGTACACACACATCTATATGATAGATTTCAAATATCACATTTCATGTCCAACGAATCACCTAATGGAACTGCACTAATAGTCTGTCGACTGTCAAATTTCTAAGGTGTGAAAAAAAAAAATATATATATATAATACTAGGGCTGTGCTTCCCAACCTTTTTCTTTTTGGGGCACACTTGAATATAATTACTTTTTCATGTCACACCTGCATATGTTATATCAAAGGATTATCTAGAAGCGCGAGACGCTCCTTAGGTGCATGATTTTAAGCCAAAGAGCGTTCAAGAGCATAAAACTTTGAATATAACACAATTTACACTACAATATTTCCAATGGGTTATTTAGGTAGATATGTATTTAGAAAAATGATTCATTATTAGTTTAAAACATTAATGTGCGTATTTATATATACATATGATTTTATTGAAGAAACTGCCACGCACGAAAAACTGATTTTTGGCATGTGGGAATCATTTGGCTATGGCAAGTTCTGACCACAGACGAAATTGTCAACTCATCATGGAATAATGACCTCATTGTCATATTTTTATATTTAGAAATTTCAGTTTTTCGGCTTTAACTCTAAGCCATTTTAGGTGAAGGAAGGCTAAAATTTTAGTAGAATGTGTATATTAATATATCTCCCCTCCGGTGGACACAAAGTGTCCGCCTGCCGCGGTTCGCAAGCAAGCGAAGCGTGCTTGTCTCCTATAAAAGGAGCTCCACAAAAACCCTAGTACTTTAATAAATAAGATAGATAAGAAAGGCTATTGTCAATGAATTATCATTTGTACACTCAGATACATTCTGATTGAGTCTCTAAGGCTAGTATTCCTGAACCCTCCGAATATCCCCAATTGTTTTTCCTAGAGTTAAGTAGTGAATAAGAAAACATGTTCAATTCGTTAAGATATGCGCATAATTATCACACAAATAGAAGTAACATCTAGTCACTATAAAATATTTGAAGACTGTATTTCCTATTCTCAGACACAATAACAAGTTTTAGATTGTTAGTCAGAGCTATTCCTTTTGGATAATTAAACATTCCCACTTCATGACCTTCTTTTCCCAACGTGTGGAGGAGTTTTCCCTCTTTTGAGAATATTTTGATTTGATGATCCAAACAATCACTGAAAAGTAAATGACTGTTAGTATCCAGACAAAAGAACCATGGCGCTCTAACCTGCATTCCAATACCACCACATGGAATTAAGGATCGTATTAGGTTTCCGGTGTAAGAAAATACTTTAATGCAGGGAGATGCTTGGCAGAGAACAAACACTTCATCTTGTGTCAGTTTAACGTCAAGTGGTCCCGTCATGGAGTCATGTGATAAGTGGCGCTTGTAGTGGAGGAAGCTATCTAGAATTTGAACGCGATTATTGTAGATATCAGCGACGAATACATCTCCTTTCGTGGAGAGAGCGAGTTGTCTAGGCTCTTCAAACTGTCCGATACCAGACCCTCTGCTTCCTAGCCTAGCGACGAGATGAAAGTCTGCTTCCACTCTGAAATGGAATACGCAGTGTCCTACTATGTCCGTTACATACACATTGTCTCTATGAATTGCTAAACCATATGGCGACTTCATATGAGGATGTGAAAACATGCCTATGAACTCTCCCGTCTCCGAGAAGATCGATACACGTGCGATGTTGCCACTATATCCTTCCCTGGAATAATATCCTTCAGCGACATAAATTTGGTTGTTATTGGAGTCTATTGCGACACTATTAGGATATCTTAGTTCTCCTGGAGCTTGTCCATGTTTGACGCAAGCGATTAGGTGATCGAAGAAATAGTTAGTGTGTTTTTCTGCGAGGTACATGGTCTGTGGAATTTTGGGAAATCGAATTGCCATTCTGATAGTAAAAATATAGTTCAATATATTGTTAGTAAGAAAGGTGAGTGGTTAGCTGGATAAATGCTAAAGCTAGTTGTCTCGTGTCTATTTATAGGAGAGCATATCAATTAATGCCTAATATCATAGATCAATTGAATGATGCTCTAATCGGAAGATAATAAGATGAAGTGTAGTCTTTTTGTGCAGAAACAAGGTTGATATGTGATATCAGGGTTGGGTCATTATCATTGATTGCATTTTTTTAAGAATTCTGATTGGAATAGTTCTGAATAAATTTAAAAGATTATTCCATTGAATCCTACCAATCAAATAGCATAAAGATTGACTTTATTGAAACATTCTAGTTTTAGGCAGGGGGAATATTGTGCACTATTTAGTGTAGGGAGATGCCCTTATGGTATGGACAACGTGTTACGTCTAGGTTTCGGAAAAATCAATAAATGTTCAGATGCAGCTTATTAACTCATTACAATGTGTGCCAAATGATGTATGAAGGTAATGTATAAAATTTGGATTTCGGTAGGTTTGAAAGGTTATGCATTCATTTAGTTTGTTTCTATGGGAGTTTTTATTAGAAAGTGGTGCCAATGTTTGGAAAAACTCAAAACCATATACAGACTGGGTTTGATTGAGTAAATACTTTAGAGCTGTATTCATATTCGTTCATAGCATGTTTATTAGTATTATAGCGAGTTTTTCTCTAGATTTTCGTAAGTTAAGAACAGTCGAAAGGTATATCATGTCCGTTTTTTCTTCGGCAGACACTTTGTGTCCTCCGGCGTCATTTGGACAACTAGGCTCATATTGATTAATTATAAGGTAGATAACATCTCTAAATAAATCTGTCTTACTGTTATAATCGATATCACTCGAAAAATCACAAAATATCAAAGCACGTACTCCTTTTGGAATTTTAATCCCCAAACAGGAAAAATCAAATTATAAATCTGTACAAGTGGGAACCTTGCGTGACCATTAAATCATCTCCAAATAGCCTGATTTTTTATGGTGAATATCTTGTGATCAAAGTAAACTACGTATCTGAAAGGTGTGCATCTGAAAGATTCAAACTTTCAAGTTTTGGATCGCTCTAGTTCAGTGGTTTTCAACCCCAAATCGGTGTTAAGTATGCCTCAGAATATTCGCCATCCTTTGATTGTAAATTTTGAATATTTGTAATTCGAATTTTAATATCAGTATTATTCATTGAAACACAATTAATTAAGTAGGCCTGGGATGGCTAGTAGGTATGAGGGGTGCGGTTGGGGGAGGTTAATAGGCAGGCAGTGCGGCCATAGCTGCCCCACTTTTGAGGTGCTTCCGACGGCACTGCAAGTATAATTTCGAGTTTAAGTGACCCATGATCGAGGGGAAATAAGGCTATCTTTATAATACTACTACTACTACATAGGCTTGTTTAGCAGCAGTATATCTAGGACCAATGATAAACTAATATTGAATCATTTTTCTAAATACACATCTACCTACATTACCCATGAAAATTTACGATAAAATGGCTTGTAGAATATAATAGCAGGGTATTATACAGCTCTGCCAGAGATACACTCCTAGTCTAAAACCCATCATTTTAATTCGCCTAAATCGATAAATAACATTATATTGTAGTGTAAATTGTGTAATATTCAAAGTCTTTATGCTCATGAACGCTTTTTGGCTTAAAATCATGCGCCTAAGGAGCGTCTCGCGCTTCTAGATAATCCTTTGATGTAAAACATGCAGGTGTGACATGAAAAAGTAATTATATTTAAGTGTGCCCCAAAGTGAAAAAGGTTGAGAAGCACTGCCCTAGTATATATACACATTTTCACACCTTAAAAATATGACAGTCGACAGACTATTAGTGCAGCTCCATTAAGTGATTCGTTGGCCACGAAATGTGATATTTGAAATCTACCATATAGGAGAGATCTCGTCTGATTGCGTTGTAAACAGTTTTTTTTTTCCATTCCAACGAATCAGCTTTCAAGTGTATAGGAAGTAATAACGATTTATTATTCCTATTGAATAAATCGAAATATAAACCTTTCTTTTCTTTTAATATTTTGTTCGCGTCATTATAACGTAACCATCTCAAAGTGACATATCTGAGGGAGGGTCTATTTGAATATAATTAGCGAATCTTACTCCGGAAGGGGCGCCTTTTTTAGTGAAAAATTGTACAAATCGGCTAGAGTTATTCGAATATGTGAGCTAAACGCAGTCCATTTCATAGGCGTAGCAGGCTTACCAAAGTGGTCTAGCATATACATAGCAACACTGGACTAAAAAGTGTCCCCCTTCCCGTTATATCAAGCAATACAGAGCAAGAAAAGTGGTCCGGAAATAGTCGAACCTGCCGGATCGGCTGCTATCCCTATGCATAGGCGTTAAAGCCATTATGGGCACACAAACTAATGAGTCCAAAAAATATATGAAATTTTATGCGATAAAAGGCTGAGATTTTATTAGAATGTGTATAATAATATATCTAATACAACTCTCCTCAAAAATTACGATTCATCACTCTGTTATGATGTATTTATTACGCATCAAAAATTGAAGCGCGCTTGTGATATATTATAACGCTATGATTTTGTATGTTTGTTAGTCCGAATTGATTGAAGAGTTGGCAAGTCGTAGAGATATGGAAATTGGTATGTAGGTGTCAAATAATATGACTACGAATAAGATCTAAGGGAAATTAAGATCTAAGGGAAATTCAAAAAATGGAAAATATTTTTCCACACCTTTCTATACAAAATAAATGACTACACTATTAGAATAGAAATCATTGTACGACACTACATTAGATTGTTATTTGTTATTAATACTTCAAAGCCACAACTTATGTTTGATATCTTAAATGTCTTATAGTATATAGCAATTAAAATATTATGTGCATATTTCCACACTTTATACACATCTTTTCACACCATTTGACGAATTTTGAAAAATATGCTAGAAACTTGCTTTCAACGGTTGACATGGGGTTTTTAAGGGTATAGATTTCGAATATCGCTTGCTTGCGCTCCGCGGCTTGCAGACACTGCGTTCCGCAGAGTCGCCCTACAGGCGCCTGAAGTTACTCAATCTAACCTATTTTGGGGATTTATTTTCCTTTTTATAAATATTGTAAACAGAAGTTAACAAATAATTTCTCATATGGATCCAAAAATATGATATTCGAAATCTACACCCTGAAAACCCCATGTCAGCAATTGAAAGCAAGTTTTTAGTATATTTTTGAGATTTTTTTACTTTATGCACCTAAAGTAAAAAAAAGTAAACAAACAATTTATCATATAGATCTGAAAATGTGATATTCGAAATCTACACCCCTAAAGACCCCATGTCACCTGTTGGAAGCAAATCTCTAGCATATTTTTCAAAATTTGCCAAATGGTGTGAAAATATGTATATAAAGGTGTGAAATATGCGCATAATCATTTTCTATTGCTATACACTATAATCCAGATAAGATATCAAACTTGAGTTGTGGCATTGAAGTATTATTAACAATGACGATATATTGTAGCGTCGTACTTGTACAATTATTTCTATTGTTGAGTATAGTCATTTATTTTGTATAGAAAAGGTGTGAAAAATTGTTTTCCATTTTTTTGCAGAGGTGTGAAAATTTCGCTTATATTTTCGAACTAAATCGTAGATTCAACATTTGACACCTACATGCAAATTTTCGTATCTCTACGACTTACCAATTCTTCACTCAATTCGGACAAACAAACAAAAAATCTTAGCATTTTAATATATAAGATTTGTTTACATTTGTTTATATTAGATACAAAAGTAAACAAAGGTACACACACATTTTTAATAGTAAGGATATCACCATATTCATACATGCCAACTGCCCCGTTTTTTCGCTCACGATTTTTTCACTCTTCAAATGAGCTAATTTTTCGGTGTCCAGCTTTTTGGATTATATGTACGTATAATATTTTTCCATTGCGTCCCCCAAGTCTGGCAAAATTCAACGCTGCATTCTGCTTTTATTATGGCTCGAGTTGGAATGTATGCATGTTAGAAATAAAAATGTCTGTCGGCAGACCAATAGGGAAGCTACAAGTACGTGAGAAATGATTATCGGAAGACATCGGGACTACTCAATTTAAGAAAAATATTCACATTATTACGTTTTAAGTAAGAATTTGGATTCTACGCATTAGATACTCTATATTAGCTGTTGAGACATCGCTTCAAATTTAAAATATAAACAAGCGCGCTTCGCTTGCTTGCGCTGCGCGGCTGGTAGACACTTTGTGTCCGCCGGAGGCTCCCTTCGGTCGCCTGGGGTCACCATTGGTTAATTATAAGGGAGATAGCATCTCTAAATACGTCGATCCTACTGTTAAAATCGATATCACTCGATAAATCACCAAATTTAAAAATTTTGATGCGTAATGATGACGTCATAACAGAGTGATAAGTCATCATTTTTTGATGATAGTTGTATCATATGTGAGGTATGTTAGTATACCGAATCTATTAAAATATCAGCCTTCTATCTCCTATAATGGCTGAGTTATGCTCGAATAACTGTATTGCTAAACTTTTAAAAATGTGACAATGACATCTTACTTCCATGATGAGTCGACATTTTCTTCTGAACTCAGAACTTAGTGGAGCCATTGCTAAAAGACTCTCACATGCCAAAAATCAGCTTTCTGAGTCCGACAGTTTCTTCAATCAATTCGTTACAGATATATATATATATACATATATATATATTAATCGAGTTTTAATAGTAAGGATGATCTCAAAAGGTGTGAAAATATGTATATTCATAGCATACTCTAATAATGCCCCACAGTAGACTGAAAATCATGGACTAGTGATGAAGTAGTAGCCTAATGGATTAATACACAATTAGCCTAAAATCGTTAACCATGTAGAATAGGCATTAAGAATGTATTACCAGCATATATAAACATGGTATCAAAGTACATATATCCGCTGGAAAATTTTCGATTAGTCATCATATCATTGCGCAACAGGTCATTCTAAGGATTATTTTAGCGATTTTCTAAGCTGTTTTAACCCTATTTCTAAATGGTATTAAGGTGTGATTTTTGTGTAGAACCAAGACTAGTACAAGGTGATTTGAAAAATTTAGAACTTTTCAATGGAATGTTGTTACATTCCTGCGTTGCTATGGTAAAGCATTTTGGTCAGTTTTGGCCATTTCATGCAAACTGTAGCAGCTAGATCTTCAAATTTGATCGTGTTTGATAGGCAATGGACCTTCCTATTAGGTGATAATACAACTTGAACCTCTAAATTCAACGAGTTTTGAGTTATGGGTTGATTTTAAGAATGTGACCAAAACACTAAATTGTCGCATAACTCTGTAGTCTGTAAATTTAGAAGTTAAATTTGTATTATTACCTAATAGAAAGTAGTCAATTGCCTCTCAATTACGATCAAATTTGAAGACCTAGTTCTTACAGTTTGCAGGATATGGCTCAAACTGATCAAAATGCTTAACCATAGCAACGTAGGAACGTAACAACATTCAATTGAAAAATTCTAAATTTTTCAAATCAACTCGTACTAATCTTAGTTCTACACAAAAATTATGCCTTAATAACATTTAGAAATAGGCTTAAAACAGCTTAGAAAATTGCCAAAATCGTGCTTAGAATGACCTGTTGCGCAATGATATGATGACTAATCGAAATTTGAAAACGGATATATGTACTTTGAAGTCATGTTTATATATGCTGGTAATACATTCTTAACTCTTATCCTACATGGTTAACGATTTTAGGCTAATCGTGTATTAATCCATTCGGCTATTACCGCATCCTTGGTTATTTTACTGTGAGGCATTATTAGAGTAGGCTATGGTATATTATATACTTATTGTAATTGCTCATAAAAAATAATTGCAATACTTTCAAAGTGCCCTACATTAGTCGTTGAGCTCTTTCTTATATTTTCAAACAAAGCTTTGCAGTGGAGTGTTAAATTATCAAAGTGCAAAATATGAATTCTGAAATTCAGATAAGTAGATAAGCAACAAAAAAGACTGGAAAATGATCGAAATCTTCTTTGAAATTTTGATCTTGATCGGGATTGCCGATCATTAACAAAGATCAGGATTGGAGTCGCGATCTTCTTTTTCACGATCGACTAATGCCCTAGGTAGAACCAACTTATGGCTGGGTTGATTCGAAAAATTAAGAATTTTCCACAGAATATCATAACATTCCTGTGTTGCTTCTGAAAATAAAAACCCAAATAGTTTGTGCAGAAATCTATCAGCCAATAACTATCACAATTGATAATAGAAGTGTAAACTTGGAGTAGGGATTAGTAGGGCATTTGGAATACACCTCAGGATTGGTAGGGTCATTTCGGACAATTTGTAGTATACTCAATAGAAATAATGACTCATGACAAACTATTGGTAAGGCCATGGCCCAACCTACCCTCCCGCTGCATGCGCCCATGAATATATTTGTGAGGAAAAACAGTTTTCAGCTCGAATGCGGATATTAATACCCCTATGGTGGGTCAGCGGGTTTCGACATTCAAATGCGAGAGTCACAAGGGATATGTGCATTTTCATGGTATATTTTGCATTGTTAATGATTTTGGTTTTCTAGTATTATCTCAATCGGTGACTACTTTATCCCTAGTCTATAATTTTTATTCTAATGTCAGGCTGAATTGAGTATGCTATAGTAAAAGTTCCTATTTTATTTATAACTTTTTTATTTATAGCTTGCTTGCGCTGCGCGGCTGGCAGACACTTTGTGTCGGCCAGAGGCGCCCTGCGGGCGCCTGTTGTCACCATTGATTAATTATATGGGAGATAACATCTCTAAATAGTTTGCACGGTTCGTTTGCTTGTGCTTCGCGGCTTACAGACACTGTTTGTCCGTAGAATCGACTTGTGGGCGCCTAGTTTTACTCTATAATTTGTTACGCAATAATTTAATATTGATTACTCTCACTAATTAATGGCCACATTAAGTAGGGTGAAATTGAACTATCATGTTAGATTATCTTTTCGTTCCATATCTTAATTCCATTTATTAGCAATTAAACTAATTTATGAGTTGATATTTTATTTATTTGTCTTTACATGATTATAATAATTTATCAGAAAAATATAGAAATAAATATATCAATATTAATGATCAAGTAATAACACGTCTGGTTTGATATCAGTGATCGAGTAGTTCCATCTGTTGCGACACTGTAAGTGATCGAGTAGTTCCATATGTTGCGACACTGTAAGTGATCGAGTAACTCCATCTGTTGCGACACTGTAAGTGATCGAGTAGCTCCATCTGTTGCGACACTGTAAGTGATCGAGTAGCTCCATCTGTTGCAACACTGTAAGTGATCGAGTAGTTCCATCTGTTGCGACACTGTAAGTGATCGAGTAACTCCATCTGTTACAACACTGTAAGTGATCGAGTAGCTCCATCTGTTGCAACACTGTAAGTGATCGAGTAGTTCCATCTGTTGCAACACTGTAAGTGATCGAGTAGCTCCATCTGTTGCAACACTGTAAGTGATCGAGTAGTTCCATCTGTTGCGACACTGTAAGTGATCGAGTAGTTCCATCTGTTGCGACACTGTAAGTGATCGAGTAGTTCCATCTGTTGCAACACTGTAAGTGATCGAGTAACTCCATCTGTTGCGACACTGTAAGTGATCGAGTAGTTCCATCTGTTGAAACACTGTAAGTGATCGAGTAGCTCCATCTGTTGCGACACTGTAAGTAATCGAAAATATCTATTGGATATGATGGGATTCTTATCTCATTAAATTAATGTATTTAATTGAAAGATTACTGTAAGATTACTTAAATACTCCCTGAATTAAGTAAATTGTGAACAGATTTCCATTGATCAGACTTTCATTGATATATTGCAGAAACTAAATAAAATGTATTATAAATGACAATTTAGACAATAAAAAGACTAAGTATTTAACTTACTTTTTCTAAATCACACCCTAAATGTTTTATCACATGATCTAAAAAATAGAAAATAGGTTGCAAAATAATTAAGATGCCTGTTTTCACGATTTGGAAATTACGCTTACCCATAGCCTACTATACATAAGGCCTCACAACTGATTGTGGATTTTGGACCAGGGATGCGGAGGAAGACCGTTGAACTAATGCATGAGCTGCCTTAAATAATTTACAAAGCACAATAGAGCTTAGGAATATATTATCAGCATATATAAATATGGTGTCAAAGTACCCATATCCATTGTTAAAAATTTGATTAGTCACCATATGGTTGCGCAATAGGTTATATTTGTGACAAATTTGGTGATTTTCAGAGGCCGTTTAGGGGCACTTCTAAGTGTTTTACTGTAAAATTTTTCGCATAGAACTGAGATGTGAATGGGTTAATTTTTCATGGAATGTTGGTACATTCCAGTGTTGCTATGGAAACGTGTTTTGGTCAGTTGGCGTTATATCTTGAAAACTGCAATGGCTACACATTCAAATGTAATTCCATTTGATAGCGAATATACTACTTCCTATTAAGTGATAATATAATTTCGACCTCTAAATTCAATAGTTTATGAGATATTCGACAATGTACCATATTGGTCACATTTGATAATTTGTCGATTATCTCATAAACCTTGGAATTTAGAGGTTGAAATTATATTATCACTTAATAGGAAGTAGTATATTTCCAATCAAATGGAATTACATTTAAATGTCTAGCTCTTGTGGTTTTCAAGATATGACCCAAACTGACCAAAACACGTTTCCATAGCAACACTGGAATGTACCAACATTCCATGAAAAATTAACCCATTCGCATCTCAGTTCTATGCGAAAAATTTTACAGTAAAACACTTAGAAGTGCCCCTAAACGGCCTCTGAAAATCACCAAATTTGTCACAAATATAACCTATTGCGCAACCATATGGTGACTAATCAAATTTTTAACAATGGATATGGGTACTTTGACACCATATTTATATATGCAGATAATATATTCCTAAGCTCTATTGTGCTTTGTAAATGATTTAAGGCAGCTCATGCATTAGTTCAACGGTCTTCCTCCGCATCCCTGGTCCAAAATCCACAATCAGTTGTGAGGCCTTATGTATAGTAGGCTATGGCTTACCTTATTTAAATTGAAAATCCAATTTAAATTCTTTAATTGGTATTGCTGATTTTCCCTAATTAAGGAATTTGTATTTATCATATATACCTATATTAGTTATCTTAATCGCACAAAAGCTCACCGCTATTATATCTTCAAGCAATTTTATCTTCTTGAATGACATGGCAATTTCTGCCCCTTTCCCTCTCTTCTTCCCTCCTCTTCGTCCTCTCCTTTTCCTTTCACGTGACCGTGGCTCGTAATACGTAGTATCCTCAGATGTTTCACTAATTGTTTCCTCCGGTGCTTCTGTCATTATATCCTCCGGTGTTTCAGTAATTATTAGCCAAATTTGGACCTAAACACTTTCAGCAAAACAAACTCACATAAGGAATGGGAACGTACTTCCAGCTTCCTGTGGCAAATACACATGTAAAAGGTTATGCAAGTGAGTCCATATTCCCAGATTTTAATTTTTTTTCTGACTCATCACATTATGTCATCAATTGAAATTAGTATAATATTGTAGAGTCTCCATACTAAACTTTTCATCAACCATATGTCCACTCCGCTCACCTCCTTATTCATGAAATATTAGCTTTAGAATAATTTAGAAAATGATGACGCGACTTAATTTATAAAGGCTACTATGTATGTAATACTAAGTCAGAATGAAATGAAATCTGAATGGGGCTTAAATATAGTGAATAACCACTTTTAATATACGTAATTAAATTAGCAAATTCAAACTCAGTGGAAATACACAAGAAAACCCCTCACAGGCAGGTCTGATTGTGCATCCTACTTCATGCCACTCAAGCTATAATTTAACTAAATCGTGTGATGGCCAGTGACAAATCGTGAGATATGGAAATATATTATTACGAACAATGGTTCTAAATCGTGACACACGACGAGTTGAGAGGTCTGCTGAACTTTGGACTTTTTTGCTGACTCATCGTGACACTATAATGGTGTCGTTTGCATAATATTGTAGAGATATTCATACTAAACATTTAATCAAACATGTATTCACTTATATCTCATTTTATTCGCAAGAATTCAGTATGAAAAACGTGGATTTCGATTTTTTGTAGTGTCATCATAACGTCATCATTATGATGTAAGCATACTTTTGTGGAGAGATCCATAGTATTTCTTTGGTTTTAATTTGACACTGATATTCCAAATAGTTTTGGAGTTATAATCAAAAGATTAAAATCATAAAGTGACGATTTAACCGTGACCTCCGTAATTAAGTAAGGACTAATTAAGCATGTAATTAGAACGGATGTGTAGACTTTTGCGTCAAAGTAAATAATTGTAAAAGAGGAACTTTATTGCATCTCATGCTACGTGAAATATAACATACTACGTATATTATATTGAAGGATGTTCTAAAGGATCTTTGCACATTTTAAAACACATTTATAACTCTTTTCTATAGTATTATATTTGTACCATTAAAATTTGAAGATTTATAAGTAATTTTAATTAAATAACCTAATTAAATATTACTGACGATCTACTATACTAGAATTTGATCTACTAATTTGGAGCATACTGGTGCTTCCACTATCTGGTATGTATTGCACCTGGAGTAGCTATTATCCATATTTTCACATCTTCTCTCAAAACACAAATTGTCTGACCAATGGCAGTGTAAGGTCGTAAACACCATTAATTGAACATAGTTGTAATTAGATAGTGTTTGATAGACATTACAGAACACACATAATTAATGATAACAATTTAAACTTAAATATTATTAACTGAACACTAAAATAATTTTGTAGAGAAATCAATATTGCAGTCCAATAATTAGAGGAATGAAAAATGAGAGTGTTAATTAATAGAACGAAATACAGCGTGATATATTCAACCAAGTTTTTAAAGTGTTTTACTTTGAAACACAAGTCATTTCTTCTCCAATCGATTTCGTAGCTTAAGCGACAAAAAAAATATTTTGCAATGGAGTTAATGCTACTTATAAAACAAATTTATAGTCGACTCCGCTTAATAGGGTCACTGTTTAATCGGGTCAACCGCTTAATTGGGCCACCTTCGGTAGGACCGGAATAGCTCTCACACAAACTATTAAAAATATTTTCAGTTAATAGGGTTCTCCGCTTAATCTTGGAAAGATGTCCTCTGACTGATGTGACCCTATTAAGCGGAGTTAACAGAATTACTTTTTGCATAGGAAAGAATATGCTCAAATCTGTCCGTTAGTGTACATATTTGGAATAATTTAGAATAACTTTGGAGATCTAGTTTCTGTTGTAAAATTTGAATCAAAATCAAAGATTTGGTTTTATAAACATAAATTTACATTCGCTCAAAAATGTATTCATCTCGTTCAATAGTATTTTACACTCAGATATATATATGGCAAAGAGGCGCAGAAATGAAAAAGGTTCCCAACCTCGTATTATCGGTGGCAACATAACTCAAAAGGTATTCAGTATATTAAAAAAAAGATCTGAATGACTGTTTTTCGATTTTCGAAAAAGTACTTTTAAGGTAATTATTATACACTAAGCGGACAAAAGTATTTCAACACTTGATTCTTTCGCATACAAATAATACTAAATCGGATTATTTCATGAAGGGCAATACGTTCAAATTCAAAGAGATACTAAAAATCTGATTTCAGATTCGAAATCTACACATTCGAATTAGTCATAGTTGAACATAACGAATAAATTACCAAACTCAATGAACAATCTTATCAGCCTGAGCCACCATAGGTAATTCATTGCCATCATGTATAGTGGTCAAAATGGATGTATGTGGCATAAGGTGGCACTGATTGATAATTACAAAAAGTTAGGAATGAATGATTAATTAGAAAAATTAACGTGTGACTAATTTGAATGCGTATTATTCGAATCTGGAATCCGATTAGCTGTATCCCATACCGTTTAGAAGTAACCTTCTTCATGAATGGACCCATTTTAGTATTATTTGTATGGGAAAGAATCAAGTGTTGAAATACTTTTGTCCGCTTAGTGTACTTCGGAATCAAAAAAGGAGTTTGGGGTTGCTTTTGATTTGAAAGCGTGATAACTACCTTAAAAACTCCTAGGACTAATAATGATAGATTTGTGAAAATTTGTTTTTTTTTTTCCGAAAAAAGGTTGCCATAACGTTACCATCCCGTAATGAGTTGACATTTAAGTCAAGGCAGAATAATAGGTTTTCCAAAATCAGCTTTCTGTGACTGGCAGTTTCTTCAATTAATTCTATAGATATCGACTTACGTATAAATAAGATCGAGTTTCAACAGTACAAATGTAACATGATCCCCAAACTGGATAAACTCTCAATATAAATACACTTGTTCAACTTCAATAAATTTACAATACTATCATAATAGCAATCGTTCAAGTTGAATAGATGGCCATAGCATTTCCTGACTTTACTCCTTCTTCACAGCCTGTAGTAGATCCAACGGAGGTATACATCAACACAATCTTCAATCACGTGGAAGCGCGTGGGGTCAGCGGTACGGCTCCTGGTGAGCTTTGGGGGCCTCGTGGTGTTGCTATTAACCCATCCAACAACCATATATTTGTGGCTGAGGGACGTCTATCTCCTAAGTTTGCAAGATTGTCCATATTTTCAGAGACAGGTGAATATTTAGAAAACTACAGCCACAAAGACATGGAATCATTATGGGGTATAGCCATAGACCAAAACAATGTATATGTAACCGACAGGATGGTCCACGCTGTGTTTCACTTGAAGCTAGAGACTGAACTCCGTATGGTAGCTAGGGTAGGGAGTAAAGGATCGGATATCGGGCAGTTTGATGAACCCCGACAACTCTGCATCTTTACAAACGGAGACATCTACATAGCTGATAGAGATAACGACAGAATTCAGATCCTAGATAGCTGTCTACACCCTATGAGAGTGGTAACACATCCATCCTTGCACAAACCCTATGACGTAAAAATTACGACAGATGAAATATACGTACTTAGTCCCGAAGATTCTCCATGTGTCCACGTATTTACTCTCTCCGGACTCAAGATACGCTCTCTAATCACACGTGGTGATGGAATGCCAGTGGATCTATCTCTATTCTTCTGTGTTGACGCTAAGAGCCTAATTTTTAGTGATTACTATGGTCACCAAATTGAGTTCTTTTCAAATGATGGAGCTCTCATCCAAACATTGGGGAAATATGGACACAAAGTAGGGAAGTTTTCATATCCTCATGGATTAGCTTTCACTTCAAGACTAAACTTAGTTATTGTGTCGTCATCAAATAAAAAGTATGGACTGCAAATATATTCTTCTCAATAAATTTTGTTTTTGTAATCAAAATTGTTGCTTTTCCGATTTACAGCCTAACGTTGATTTTATATGTGATAGAGCAGGGTTCTTAAACGGGGGGAAATTTCAGCATTTCTGGGGGGAAGTCTGTAGGATCTAGGATGCTAAAATATTTCTCAGAAAAAGTACAGAGTGTACAGTGATACTGATAGTAGAATGTAAAATTTCAGGGATGAAAGAAACCCTCTTTTCAACCCCATAATTACGACCAAATTACTAATTACATACAATCTATTCTTCCAAGATTCCAATTCTTGATGAATAGAAAAGTTCAATATTTTGGGATGCGTAGAAATACAAGGGGGAAATCATAATTGGGTACCACGAAGGGGGAAATTGTGCAAATAAGGTTAAGAACCACTGTGATAGAGAGTGCAGCAGTGATCGACAAATCTGGTGACTAATTAAGCCACCAGAAAAAGTAAAATGGTCGTTGAAGATAGCCACCACCATCTTTTGATTTTATCGAGCACTGATGTGCAGCGATATAGCTCACGTAATGATACCGTCATAATCCAATAAGGACATCATCGATAATTTATCAATAGATATCAACATGACTCACTGCAAGCCATTCTTCTAAATTTCACCCACAAATTCCCCAATATGGACATTAATGCAAAAATTCATTTATGCTCCATATGGGTCTTACCATGAAAAAATAGCAGATATAATCAATATACTTTATTACAAGCGCGCTTCGCTTGCTTGAGCTGCATGGCTGGTGGACACTTTGTGTCCACCAGAGGCGCCCTTTGGGCGCCTAGGCTGACATTAATTAATTATATGTTAGATAACATCTCTAAATATGTCTGTCGATATCACTCTAAAAATCACAAAACTTGTCAATTATTAAATATTTGATGCATAATGATGGCGTCATAACAGAGTGACGAGTCATCATTTTTTGGTGATAGTTATGTCATATTTGAGATACAGTCGGCTCCGCTTAATGGGCTCACTTTTGGCAAGACCGAAATAGCTCTCACACATAGAAGCAAATATAAAATATTTTCTGTTAATTAATAGGCTTCTCCGCTTAATCTTGGCAAAATGTCCTCTTACCGATGTGACCTTATTAAGCAGAGTCGATTGTATATTAATGTACATATTCTATTAAAATTTCAGCCTTCTATCAACATACTATTAACATAAAATGGCTGAGTTATAGTCGAAAAACTGAAATTTCTAATTATAAAAGAGGTGGCAATGACGCAATAATTCCATGATGAGTCGGCATTTTTTTCTGAGGTCAAGACTTAGCGGAGCCATAGCCAAAAGACATCCACATTCCAAAAATCAGCTTTCTGTGCCTGGCAGTTTCTTCAATCAATTCGTTATACTCTAACAATCTCAGAGTCATCGATTCTGCAATTGTGTTATTTTAGCTAGTTCATTGAATATGACCAATTTAAATGCTAGAAAGTCACCAATAATGTTTCAAGGACTTAATGGCTTTGCCCTAATTAATAGCAGATATCGTGGTTAATTCAAACACTTGAGTGTTTACAATATTTTAGATGCTCGTGCAACTTCTTAAATAACTGTATCTATTATGACTTTCTACATTGTTAATTACCATGTACAAAGTTAGAAAGTTAAGCAATGATCTTAAGTCATTAAAAAGGTGAAAGTTCACAAAATACACATAATAATCATGAAATTAATTAATAAGGAGACTACGTGCTCAACTTGCATCTAGTACTTACTTGGTCTTCTGTATGTCAATTGTACTGGGAAGGAGGTGACCCTGCATTTGTGTAGAACATATCTTTTTACTGGACTTTATCATCAAATTGCATAATTGTTCATGATATTGAATTGTTGAATGTTTGGAATGGTTTCTTCTTGCGGCGACAAAGATAGCTCGATTGCAGCTTAGATTGAGAACGAGAATATTTAAGAGAAGATTCAAAGATAAAATTCATGAGCTCATACCTCAGTTGAGGTATATCAAAGGGTATATACTACCTCGAAACGATTCAGGAGAGTAATCGAATATGTCTCTTGACCGAAGAGTCATCTTTGTCAATTATTTGATGGTAGAAATGCGTTCAAGATTTGGAGTGTATACATCGTGCACAGTTTTAGTATAGTTCAACAATATAGGGTGGCTCATAAGTTCTGTGATAAGCTTCATTAGGTATAAAATGTCTTTACTCAAACAATCTTAGTTATTGTGGTCTTTAGAGATTGTAATTCGAATATTTTCAATGATTTTGTCTAAGAACTGGAACTGTGTTTTGTATGGCGATTTTCACGGAGAAAATGTGTCCTAGACTCGCAGCGAAAAACGCGAATCAAGGCCCCCTGCTTTTCAAATTTTCTTTCTAGAGTCTTCAAATTCTAGGAAAAATTGGCTCTCACATATTCCTCGAACACTCTAAATTTGTAGAAATATATTTTGTTTATATCAGTACATATTGAGAACCATTTGGATCAGATTTTTGGCGATGTAAAAAAAGTGCAATTTTGGGTGATTTTGCAAAATGCACTCTAATTTGATCTCGTGAAGTAATAACTTTCTCTCGTTTCTGTTAATGAATTCAATGAATTTATGAAATATTTCCATGATGAGTCGACATTTTAGTCTGAGTTCAGAACTATATATAGTCGACTCATCATGGGATTATGACGTCATTGTCACCCATTTTAATTATTAGAAATTTCAGTTTTCGACTAATTCAGCCATTTTAGGTGATAGAAGGCTGAAATTTTAGTTGAATGTTAGACGTCATCATTACGCATCAAAAATTGACAAATTTGGAAAATTTTCGAGCGATAACGAATAGTTATCAATGTATGATTTCATAGGAAATCAAATAGCGACGGGTTAATTGGAAGGTTTTAAAAACTTCTAATGGATTGTTGTTACATTCCAGCTTTGCTATGTAAACGTATTTTTACAATTTTAACCTATATCTTGAAAACCGTTATGGCTAGACATTCAAATTGGAATGTATTTGATATGTAATATGCTACTTTCATTTGTTCATAATACATTTTGTGACATTAAAGCCTAAGGTTTTCGAGATATGGTGCAATATATTTTATGAATCATATTTGATAAATTGCACCATATCTCAAAAACTTTAAGATTTAATGTTACAAAATGTATTAGAAACTAATAGAAAGTTTCCTATAGTCTATCAAATATATTCAAATTTTAATGATGATAGCGATTTTCATGATATAGCTATGCTTCAAATGCTAAAATATGTTTCCATTACAATGCTGGAATGTCCCCAACTTGATTTTCTATGATATCTAGAATTTAGATATTTCTTGATTTATAACATGTTTACTTCCCATCCATCTAATCGCTTGCTAAAGCTGCACAATGGCTATACCCTGGATGTAACCTAGTAATCTCTCGGAAAACGATGTATTCTGAAACTATGATAAATTTTAAAATGCTCAAAATAGTGTCCTTTACTTCATCAATTGTTCTCTAGCTCGTTCGCTTAATTTATATAGGTACCGTATAATATACCCTATATACCGAATAGTAACCGCGCGGTCCTCGAATAATCGCTTCTAGAGGGCGATTTTTGTTGTTGCTGCCCATTAGAACAAAGTTTTTGCTGTAAATTCTTCCTTCCTACCCTTTATTCATTATTTCGTGAGCTATTTTAATAAAATTATTCAATAAATTCTATAAACTATATTACAATAATGGAAATTATTATACGCTAGTCAAAAGCTCAAAATCCCTGGAGCATAAGTCATTTCCCTGGAGAGTTGGTAAGTATGTAGTAACATCACAGTTCTAAAATTAGATAATACTGTAAAAGAAAACAACTAAACAAACATTTTAGAACAATTGTAAAGAATAATTAGGATGATCAGATAATACAAACAAAATGCCAGAATTAGAAATGGCAACACCACATGGAAATATGAATTCTCCTTTCCCCTCCCTTCCAATAGTGTGGAGGAGCTCCCCGGAGTTTGAGAGTATTTTGATGGCATTGTGTCCCCAGTCACTAACGAGGATATTCTGCTCACAGTCCAGACAGAAGAAATAAGGATACCATACCAAACATCCCATTCCCTGAGACACGCAGGAGGTAAGCAGGTCTCCACTTCTGGAGAAGAATACAGTTGGGACTCCTGTCTAGTACCACCACTTTATCTGTCGTTAGTTTCACGTCTTGCGGTTTAGATAGTGATCTTTGTCCGACTGAGTGTTTGTAGTGTAGGAGGTTAGAGAACACGGATACTCTGTCGTTCGATTCGTCAGCTACAAACACGTCTCCATTCAAGCCCACACTTAATCCTCGTGGATAATGCAGCTGTCCTTCATTACTCCCTTCGCCACCAGCTCTGTTGAGTAGTTGGTGGCTGTTCTTACAGAACTGGAATAGCGTGTGATATAAATAATATGTAACAAAGATGTGATTATGAGTGACTGATATTCCCCAAGGACCGGATAGTACTTCCTCTCCAAAATGAGATAGGAACTCTCCTTGGAAGGACAGGACCAGAACACGACTGTTCCTATAATCCGCCATATGTATGGGGAATTCCATGTCAAAAAACCAAAAATTTCACCACCATCAACCGATTGATCTGAAATTTGCTGTGTGACAGGGCACGTATATGTCTTTACTTTTGTGAAAATTTCAGATCAATCGGTCATGTGGTTTTTGAGTTATGACGTCACAAATTTTTGAATTTTTGCTGTTTTGACCAATGATTTTCACAATGGTAAAATCCCATCCCATTTTAAACTCGAATAACTCGAAAAATATTCATCAAATTCTTTCATAAATTGCAATACTTATGTTTTTACATATGGAGAAAACGAAAAACTTGAGTAAATTAAGTTTTGAGTTCCTTTTCTTTGTGAAAACTGGAACTGAAACCAACTCCCGAAGCAAACCGGAACTATGACGTAACAAAAATGTATATTTTTGAAACTGTTTTATTTTTGGGTATTTTACTGTTTATATTCATAATTCATTGTATAAAAAAATTCATTTGGTTTCCATATGTTCTCTTTGAGTTATTCACATTTTTGTACCTGTAAACGCTTTCTATATATAATTCAAAATTTTATGCCTTTTGTAAAATATAAAATTGACCTGACAACTCTCAATTCTACCATTTTGAAGATGCTTTTTTGTCTTCCTCTATAATATCACTAATTCTTACAACATTCTGCAATTGATATGTGCACTGGGAATTATAAGTATGTTGTATATTTGACCGCAGACAGACTAAACATAAACAGTGCAATGTTGTTGTTGCCATGTACGTAATAGGAATGCAATAAATGTCACCAATGAGTTGAAAAGTTAATTTAGAGGGCTAATATTTGCTAAACAATCCGATATTTAGTCCGAACATAGTACTCTGTATATAAGGCCACCCATCTAAATCTCAAAAATGGACCAGGGATGCGGTCGAAGATGGTTGATCAAATACATGATCTGCCAAAAATCATGAACGACGCAGAATAGAGCTTCGAAATGTATTACCAGCATATATAAATATGACGCCAGAGTATCCATATCCGTTGTTAAAATTTCGATTAGTCATCATATGATTGCACAATAGGTTATATTTGGGACACATTTAGTGAATTTCAGAGGTTGTTTAAGGGCACTTCTAAATTTGTTTTAGTATAGTTTCTTTGTATAGAACTGAGCTGTGAATGGGTTGATGCGAAAGTGAATATTTTTCATGGAATGTTGCTATATTCCAGCGTTGCTATGAAAACGCATTTTGATCAGTTGAGGTCATATCTTGAAAACCGCAATAACTATGCATTCAAATTTGATCTTATTTGATAGCCAATAGACTATTTCCTATAAAGCCATAACATAATTTACACG